>JASFAX010003676.1:0-41803 GCA_030737875.1 Allium sativum
CCACGCCGTATAACACGGAACGGGTTTCCTCCCAAGAATAATAGTGTATAAAACGAACAGCGCAATGCTAAATAAAGAAAAATGAAACTGTTATAAGACCCAAGTCCGATCACACAATGCAACACAAGCCGAAGGATAGGGTTTTACCTTATAACAACCAAAGAATGCTTGATACGCTAAAAATTCATGCTTTATTATTACTATAAGTGTATAGTGTCAAAACAATTTCAAATCATAAATATCAATCATAGACGGCATGGGTACCATATATCATGTCGCCATACTAGGCTCTACAATCAAAACCGCACTGTCATGTATTTGGAAATTGGATTTCCATCTATGAACCGAGGCAAAAGATAGTCCTCAACCGATTCGAGACGCTCTAGTCCGCCCCTCAGATCAGAGCTCGAGTGACCTTTGCATCGTCAGGGCCGGTCCACCGATGTGGATTAAAATTCCTTAACACTGCGTTTCTCCGCCCTTTGGGGCGTAGGTGAGCCAACTAAATGACTCCATCTGACCCGGATCGTCCGATCTAACCGAGGCGCCTCCAATTCCAACAACCACATGAGTCAAACTCGTCAGCCAGTTCAAGCACTGATGCCACTCCTAACTAGAAAGAAACGCATGCCCTCCCTGAGGTCCTTCTCCCGTTTTTGGTCCACACCGAGGTGTGAGGCTCGCGAATTCACGCTACACAAAGCTACGCCACAAAGGCCGTTCTTTGATCATCAACCACAAGACTTTGCTTTTCAACAAAAGCCTTGATCATTTGCATCTTAGCATGCCACACAGGCAAACCACTCCATGCAACCGATATCCATCAATCACACAGAATGATATCCACTGTCAGACGCACAGTCCATTTACAAGTCCGTTCTGGGTCTGAACGAAGCCGGAGGTACCTTGTACCTCACCTATCCATCGATCTCCAAGTACGTCTGGACGATCACCAACTGATTCCCTCCTTTCGGGTGTACAGCCCAATCAAGATCATCAGTAATCACCCAAACGATGTGAAGACTTCCGGTCTTCAACCACCGTCTTCATCTTCGACTTATCGCCGAATCGGTTATTCAGAATGGGTATAAACCCGGCCTTTCTGAATAACCCACGTATATAATAAACAAATGTTACACAAACACAACAAACGCCTCATTCCAATTCAGAATATTCTTTTATTCACAAAATCACATTCTTAGGGAAAGGTTCCCATTAATTTTATCAAAGACAAATTCTTTTAAATTTATTCTTTAATCTTCCTTTGGATATCATTTCAAACTAGTCCGGATTAGTGAACCACACCGAAGTAATTATTTATTTTATTTCCCAATCCCAACCTATATATCCCATGGAGCAAAACTGGTAATACTCCATATCAAACACCACAGTGCCATCGGTAAAATTAATTACCATTTCACGTTCAAATCTAATTAAAGATTTTACTATCGCTTTGGAGAAAAACTGGTGGTACTCCATTCTTGATCACCCTTCAGATTTGATAATTTAAATCATCAATTCACATTTCAATCTAATTAAAGATTCATTAAAACTCCACTTAGTTTTAATCTTTTCAAAAATCAATATCCTGTCTTTAACTGGGTTAAAGAACCAATGTCATCTAAAACACGGTTCACGATAAACCCAAAATCACATTCCAATTCAATTCCAATTAAACATTATTTAATTGGTACACTTTATTAAATCTAAATAAAAAGATTTAATCTTTTTCTCCATTGGGCTTAAGAATCAGTGTTAATGAAGACACCATTCACGACAAACCCAAATCACGTTTGATATTAAATACAAGGCTCTGAATAGAAAATATACCGGCTTATATTCAATATCAAATTCTGAAACCAACCAAATATCGTATTGGAAATAACGATATAAAATATATCTTTCAAATTCCCATAACAATATATGTATAGTCACGAAATCCAACATCGAAATATTCCGAAGATAATTTTGATTCAACTCCAGTCCAATTCCCGTATTGGGAATTTTGATTATTTTTAAAACCACTTTCAAATTCAATTTATTTATTTCAAAAATAAATTGATTTTAATTCTAGTTCAAAACTAGTTCATTTTGATAAAAATCTATTTTTATCTTTTCAAATATGGAATTTTTCAGCCCCATCTTTCACAAACCATTTCTTATGATTTTACACAAATTATTACTATTTTTAATAATTTTATCAAGGCCGTACAGTCGATTTCCATCTACGGCCATCGAACTGCACTTACAGCGACCTTTTCCAAATTTGATTTGGATATAATTCTAAATCCAACCGTTAGATTTCTAATTTCAAATATTCTTTGGAAAGCTCTTTTCGATACGAACCCAACGGTTCCGGTTTCAGGAGAATCGACGGTCGGATCTCCCGTAATGTCCATTCGAAGTCAATGGTCGAAATTCACGAACTGCCGCGGCGCGGCACGTTCTATTCAGGCCATTATATATATATAATATATATATATATATATATTATATTTCATCGTTTTCAATTCTAAACGTATTTTATAAATCGTTTTAAATTCGTTTTCAAAACCATTTCAACTCTATATTCAATTTCAAATCAAAATTGAATATTTCATATCACTACTATATAAATGATAATATTTTCAAAACATTATATTTTGAAATCACTACCTTTTCTATATTCATTATAAAAACGAATATAATCGATATAAATATCTCTCACATCAAAATGGCACAACTCTAATCAACACGACTTTATATATTTCAATAAATTCGTTGTTCTATTCAACAAATGAATATTTATTCTATTCAACACATGAATCTATATTTCTTTCAACACATGACTAATCTCAACACATGAGTACTGTCAACACACGACTATTTTTGTTATTTAATATATTTTATAAAATTATGGTATCTATCGTTTGATTTTCAAACCAGACTCCAACTGTAAGGTAGTAAGAGAATGATTCCCTAAATATTAATGCCGAAGGCCGAAACCAATATCAGATCAATATCCAGGAAACCACTCATCTTATCTATTTTCCAGTTAGTTTCTAATCTTTAAATATGATAAAGATGTAAATTTTATTGTTAAAATATTTCTTTCAACACATGATTATTTATTCTATTCAACACATGAATATATATTTCTTTCTATTCTTTATTTTCCCAATTGGAATGAGGCCCAATCAATCACCATATAACGTTAATTATATGGATTCCATACAACACAAGTATATAAATAGCAACAATAAATAATCAACCATCATCCAACGTGCTCCACACAACTGCATAAGCATTGAATAAAAATAATTAACGCTTACACAACCTGTCGACCAATCGATCGACATACATTGAAATAATTGGGATTAGTGTATGCCAAATATCATCCCAATACCCGTGTGGGGTTTCAAATCAACAAACACATATTTTTATCCATTCACATATCCGTTAAAAATTATATTTTTAACGATAAAATATTTTGAACTATATAAATATTTTATTTCATTTCACATCACACAATTAATTTTCATCACAACAAACAATCAAACATACAAGCCATCCATGGTCTGTGGATGACGGGTGTCGGGTGCTGCTAAGCACCGTCTGCAACCTAGTATATATTTTAACTAGAAAATCAAGATTTAAAGTGAGAAGTTCTCACCAAAGCTATCCCAACTCCATGACACTTCATATGTGGAAAATCTTCGTCGTTCTCGCCTTTTGTCACTTTCGTTGCCCGTAGCCACTACATATATAAAAATCGCATTTTTATATTGTTATCTTTAAAATAAAGATCACATTTCTATTTGTTCACTTTCAATTTAAAAATCATATTTTTACTCCTTCTATAAGATAAAAATCAAATTTTTATAATCACTCCATATGGATAAAAATTCTATTTTTACAACGCTACTATATAGATAAAAATTCTATTTTTACATCGCAACTCTATATAAAGATTTCGCCTTTTCAAATATAAAGATTTCGCATTTCAAATATAAAGATTTAATTTTTATTTCATCACTATAAAAATCACATCTTTATTTCAACATATATATAATAAAAATCATATTTTTATTTCGCTATATCTATAAAGATGATATTTTTTACTATCTTACCTATATAAAAAATTATATTTTCTAATTAAAAACCACTTCTTCCTTTGATTAAAAATCACTTCTTTTTTAATCTAAAAAATCAAATCTTTTTGTTTTATAAAAATATAATCTTTCCTATTTTCAAAAATCATAACTTCACTATATAAAGATCTCCTCTTCCTTTGCTAACATCACATATAAAAATACGACCTTTCTATATTTAAAAATACGATCTTTCTATATTTAAAAATACGATCTTTCTATATTTAAAAATACGAACTTTCCCATTCACAATCACCACCCTTCCCTAAAATCTATTTAAGCTATAAAAATAAATAAAGTAAAACAAAAATCTTACCTTTTCGATTTCAGCGAAGGGGGAGATTTGAATTGAAGAAAGAGAGGGTAGGGGAAGAGAGAAGGGATCGGTGGTGGCTTTTTGAGGGGCGTCGGGTCTTAACGGGGGGGGGGGGGGGGGTACGTTGATGCGACTGGAGGGAGGGTGGTCGGAGGTGAAAAGGGGGTCGGCAGTAGGTTTTAAGGGGGAGGTGCGTTCGACAAGAGGAGGGAAGAGAAGCGTGGGGAGGAGGCGAGGGAGGGGTGGAGGTCAGCTGCGCCGCCCTAGGGCGCGGTGGCGCCCCGATGGGAAGAGCGACGGCGCTCCTCCCCCCTCTTTGTCTTCTTTTTTTTCGATTGGGAAATGAACTGGGGGGGGGGGCTGAGAGGAAATAAGGAGAGAGGGGGAGATTTTTATTTATTTAATTATTTGAATTTCAAAAGGTTGACTTTTTATTTCGACCTCGAAACGAGGCCCACCGCCTGTCGTCCATAGCTAATTACCCCCATTTCGAACACAATGGGATATGTATCATAGGCTGATTCGATCATTTCGATCAGTTTTCGTCGAAATCAACATATAACTCTATATATTGAATTTGAACGCGCATTTTAATTTACCGGGGCCACATACTAACTAGAAAAATTCCCGAAAAATATTTTCTAGCTTCGTATTCATGATACGGTCCTAACAAAACTAATTTCGTCGAATTATGAGACCGTTTGAAAAATGGCCATTTTCCAGTCGATTAAAATCAACTAAAACTGGTTAAACACGTTTTCCTTTGCCAAGCTCACAAATTGAATTCAAAAATTATGAAATTTGAAACCTAGCAATAACTTGAAATCGCGGATCCAACAAAAGTGGTTTCGTCGAAATCCGAGGTCGTTTGCAAAATGGCTATTTTTAAGGGCCGGAATTCCATAGCGACTATTCTGAAATTTCAACTGGACATATCTTTTTATCCCTGCTATAAAATTTCAATTTTTCAGATTCGTTGGAAAGATATTCTCTATTAGATTCAAATATTTTTGGTTTCACTAAAATCCGGTTTATTTTGCACCCGGTATGTTCATTTGAAATTTGAAATCGAATTATCGAACTATCGCGCCATTTTCAATTCCTTTATAATTAAAAATAAATAATTCTATTCTAACGACGACGTATATAAATATATTCATTCTAATTCTATTCAAAATAAATTTCTCATTGTTATTATTTAAAATAATTCATTTTAAATATATAAAATTCACTAAAATTGCCAAAATAAAAATTTTAAATTGGCTCAGATTTCTGGGTTGTTACATAACTACATGGAATATAATTAACAATATCATAAGTTATTCTCACAGCGACAGTGATGTAATGGTCCTCAGACCTAAAATCATTATAATTTTATTCGAGGATATTTGGTTTTGATGTCATCTAAAGTTATCCGTAACCGAGTAATGACAACGGTGATTATTGGACACATCTCGAATCGAATGAAGATTATGAATGATCTGGATGGAATTTTACCCTACGATATATTCGTAGTGATATCCATGGGCCTCTTGATTGAGTGAGACTGTGAAATGCATGGCCGTGCTTAAATATTGATTTGTTTATACAATCTACTCATCGATGAAGAAAAACGGATTAAATTATAAAGAGGATGATACGATCCATGCCTTGAGTTTAATCCAGGATATATATTGGTTAAAAGGATTATATTACATTGATACATTGGTCACAAAAGGTTGTATCGAATCGATAATATTATTATAACTTGGGTAGCAGCGATGTATTACTAGATGCCGCTCACTGTTTATGATTTAAATATAATTTAAAATCATTGCAAACGTTGTAATAACCTATAGGGTCACACAATACGGAACGTTATAAAGGAGAATAATTTCGGGTCAAATAAAATACCAATTTTTTGATATTTTGTATGAAGTTAGAATGAGTAGTCGGGTGGATTCCTATTCTATGGTTGACGCTTATATTAAGGAGATATTTTATTTCCTTTATATAAAAACAAGGCAACAAATTAGAAAGCGGATATTTTTAGATCAAAAATTGGTTCCATCTGAAAACTATTCCAAAACCCTAAACATTTCAATGGCGGCTAGTAACGCCTCTTTAATTATCTTCTTCAATTCGATCGAAGAAGAAAATCGTTCCAGTGGATACGAATAGAGGGCTAGCACTTGTTGGCCTAATCGATTTGAGGATAGCTGTTATCTTCATCAAATTCATGGATCTCTAGATCAAAGATATGAAATCCCAATCTGATAAGTTTTAATATATTGTTCCTGCAATAGATCGTTGATTTTAAACTGTTAGAATACATATTGGGATGTCGATTTAATCGTATTTTCCCAACAAGATCATCATTGATTTTATTTTTTAATTTAACTGATTATATATATTAATTACTTTGTCCTTATTATGCCTCATAGGTTTGTTGATTACATTGTTATAATTTGCTAATTTTGATTATAAGACGACCCGAACTTCCCAGGTAAGGAAAGCACGGATTGCTTTGAGGACAAGACAATTCAGAACGCAGACAGAAGAACATTTCATTGTATATTACAACAATTCATCAGAATACAAGAATATACAGAGTATAAATGAATAAAATACATTCCATAAATATCAGAGATTACAATAATTTACATAGCATCGGAAAATAATACAAAACACAACTGAAGGAGATATACAGATACAAAGCTTTCCGGATATCGTTCCAGCTGTAAATCAGGATCCTGCGAATATAAATCTGCAAAACCAAAACTACTAGCTGCCCGTGTCAAAATAAGGGCACCCAGAGTTTAGGTTAAAACAATAAAATCCAGGTCAGTCATGTGACTGGTGTGAGAACTAAAACAGTTATTAATCATTATTTTACAGTTAGGTAAATAAAGGGACCATGCCGTATAACACGGAACGGGTTTTCTCCCAAGAACACCAGTTCATAAAACAAACAACGCAATGCTAAATAAAGAAAAATGAAGCTATTATAAGACCCAGGTCCTATCACACAATGCATCGCAAGCCGTAGGATAGGTTTTTTACGTTATAATAGCCAAAGAATGCTTGATACGCTAAATTTCATGTTTTAATTCTTAATCAGACTCCAACCGTAAATTAGTAAGAGAACGATTCCCTAAGTATTAACCCCGAAGGCCGAAACCAACATCAGACCAATACCCAGGAAACCACCCATCTTAGCTCGTATCCAATTAGTTTCTGATTTTATATACAATCATAAATATCAATCATAGGTGGCATGAGTGCCCCATCCCACTATGTCGCATATATAGGATTACAATCAAAACCGCAAAGTCACGTATCGTAAGTTGGATTTCCATCTGTGAACCAAGGCAAAGGGATCATCCTGTGCTAATTCGAGACTCTCTAGCCCGAGCCTTAGGAATAGCCGCAACTGCACCATGGATCGTCAGGGCCGGTCCACATGGAGTGGATTATAGTGCCTGAACAATACGTCTCCCCGCCCTATAGGGCGTAAATGAGCCAATGAATGACTCCATCGGCTTCACATAGTCACCGATATATCTGAGGCGCCTCGCAAACCAACAACCACATAAGTCAAACTCGTCAGGGCGTGTAAAACCAATGATGCCACTTCTAACTAGAAAGAGACGCATGTCCTCCCTGATGTCCTCTCCCGTTTCTGGTTCACAACCGGGGTGTGAGGCTCGCGAATCAACGGTACACAAAGCTACGCCACACAGGCCGTGCTTTGATCATCAACCACAAGACTTTGCTTTTCAACAAAAGCCTTGATCATTTGCATCTTAGCATGCCACACAGGCAAACCACCCCATGCAACCGATATCCATCAATCACACACAATGATATCCAATGGCATACACACAGTCCATTTACAAGTCCATTCTGGGTCTGAATGAAACCGGAGGCACCTAGTACCTCGCGTATCCATCGATCTCCAATTACATCTGGGCGACCACTAACTGATTCCCTCCTCTTGGTTGTACGGCCCAATCAAGATCATCAGTAATTACCCAAACGATGTGAAGACCTCCGGTCTTCGACCACCGTCTTCATCCTCGACACCACGTCGAATCAGTTATTCAGAATGGGATAAACCCTCTCTTTCTGAATAACTCGCGTATATAATTAACAAGTGTTACACAAACACAACATACGCCTCATTCCAATTCATCAGTCACTAATCGCAAATTAGCAAGAGAATAATTCCCCAAATATTAACCCCGAAGGCCGAAACAAACATCAGATCAATACCCAGGAAACCATTCTGCTTAGCTAACCTATAGTTAGTTTCTAAATTCCACATTCTTAAGGAAAGGTTCCCATTAATTTTATCAAAGATAAATTCTTCTAAATTTATTCTTTAATCATCTTTTGAATATCAATTCAAACTAGTCGGGATTAGCGAACCACACCGAAGTAATCATTTATTTTATTTCCCAATCCCAACCTATTTATCCCATGAAGTAAAACTGGTCATACTTCATATCTAACACCATGGTGTTATCGGTAAATTTAATTACCATTTCACGTTCAAATCTAATTAAAGATTTAACTACCGTTTGAAGTAAAACTGGTGATACTCCATTCTCGATCTTTTCAATCTAATTAAAGATTCATTAAAACTCCACTTAGTTTTAATCTTTAACTGGGTTAAAGAATCAGTGTCATTTAAAACACGGTTCACGATAAACCCCAAAATCACATCACATTTCAATCAGTCCCGAATCGTAAATTAGCAAGTGAGAAATTCCCTAAGTACTAACCCCGAAGGCCGAAACCAACATCAGATCAATACCCAAGAAACCATTCAACATAACTAATCTCCAGTTAGTTTATGATTTTCTTAACTCCGTTGGGTCTAAGAACAGTATTGTTGAAGATACCGTTCACGACAACCCAAAATCACATTCCATTAATTATCGGGTTAAAGAACAAGTGTTACTTAAAACACTGTTTACGATAAACCCAAAAATCAATTCAAATTCCATTCCAATTAACTACCATTTAATTGGTACACTTCATTAAATCTAAATAAAAAGATTTAATCTTTTTCTCAACTGGGTTTAAGAACAGTGTTAATGAAGACATCATTCACAACAAACCCAAATCCCATTTGATATTAAATACAAGGCTCTGAATAGAAAATATATCGGCTTATATTCAATATCAAATTCAACGACCAACAAATATCGTATTGGAAATAACGATATGAATATATCTTTCAAATTCCCATAACAATATCTGTATAATCACGAAATCCAACATCGAACTATTCCGAAGATGATTTCGATTCAAATCCATTCCAATTCAATTAATGGAAATCCTGGTTATTTTCAAAACCATTTCAAATCCAATTTATTTATTTTTAAAAATAAATAAATTATTATTCTAGTTCAAAACTAGTTCATTTCGATAAAAATCTACTTTTATCTTTTCAAATATGGAGTTTTTCATCCCAATTCTTCACAAATCATTTCTTATGATTTTACACAAATTATTACTATTTTTAATAATTTTATCAAGGCCCGTACAGTCGATTTCCATCAATGGCCATCGAACTGCACTTATAGCGACCTTTTCCAAATTTGATTTGGACATAATTCCAAATCCAACCGTTAGATTTCAAATCTCTAATATTCGTTAAAAAGCTTTTTTGGGTACGAACCCAACGGTTCCGGTTTTAGAATAATCCGACGGTCGGATCTTACGCAATATCCATTCGAAGACAATGGTCGAAATCCACGAACTACCGCAGCGTGACGCGTTCTATTCAGGCCATTATAATATATATATATATATATATACATATTATATATATTTCGCCGATTTCCCTTTAAAACGTATTTTATAAATCGTTTTAAATTCGTTTTCGAAACGATTTCAACTTCTTTTTCAAATTCGAATCAAAATTGAATTTTTCCTTATAAATTCGTTTTAAAATTCATTTCGGTTCAATTCAAATTTCAAATTCATTTCAATTCCAATTCAATTCTATTCAATTTCAATTCGAATTCCATTCTATTCAATTTCAATTCGAATTCAATTCAATTCGAATTTCAAATCTATTCAATTTAATTCGAATTTCAAATCTATTCAATTTAATTCGAATTTCAAATCTATTTCAATATTCATTGAAAAATGAATAAAATCGATATAAATAACTTTCACGTCAAAATGGCGTCAATCTAATCAACACGACTTCATATATTTCTATTTTCAAATATTCTATTTCAAATATTTCTTTTCCAATATTTCTATTCAAATATTTCTTTTTCAAATATTTCTATTCAAATATTTCTATTCAAATATTTCTATTCAAAACTGGAATGAAGCCCAATCAATTACCATAGATTTTATTTCTATGGATTTCCATACAACGCATGTATATATCAACAATGACAAATAATCAACCATCATCCAAAGTGCATTCTACACTGTATAAGCATCAAATATAAATATTCAATGCTTATAATAGGCTGTCAATCAATCGATCGACATACAACTAATTATTGGGATTAGTGTATGTCTTATATCATCCTAATACCCGTGTGGGGTTTCAAACAATCAAACACAGATTTTATTTGTGCAGTTGGACGATGTGTAAAATTTATCATCGCAATCAATATCAGTCAAATGTGTGTATATAAACAAATCATCCGACTTGTTTATATTTATTTCATTTTAAATACACGTTAAAAATTCTATTTTCAACAATAAAATATTTTTAACTATATAAATATTTTATTTCATTTCACATCACATCACACAATCAACTACACATCAAAATCAAACAAACAAGCATACAAGTCATCCATGGTCTGTGGACGACGGGTGTCGGGTGCTGCTAAACACCGTCTGCATCCTAGTATATATTTTTAACTAGAAAAAGAAAATTAAAGGTAAGGAGTTCTCACCGAGGGTTCCCCTCCGCCATTCTCTATTTCTGAATGGTATGAATTCCGTTTTGATTTCCGTTGTTACCATCGCTATCTTTTCCCGCTGTTCACATTAAAATCACATTTTTAATATGATGTTCTATACATTAAAAATCATATTTTTATTCTTTCTATAATATAAAAATCATATTTTTATTCTTTTACAATATAAATAAAAATCATTTCTTTTTTTATTCAAACAAAATTATTCCTTTTTATATTTAAAAGTCATATCTATAAAAATCAGACTTTTAATTTACAACGCTATATATATTTTTTTCCAATAAATTTCAGATTCTTCATAATGCCATATATAATTAAATAAACTAATTAATAATTTACCTAATTAATCACGCTTCCTTGAGTGTTGCTGTTAGTTTCTCATCCTTTTCGTTTTGAATTCATGGAAAACACGAACAGATCGAACCTAAACTTCACTGCCCTAGGGCCCCAGCTCGCAGGTGGGAGGCGAAGCTTGATTGAAGAGTGGAGGCGGCTCTTGGCAGTTCAGGCGGAGCTCACGGTCGGGTGGGTTGAGGCGGACCTGCGGTGGTGCAGTGGAGTTCGCGGGCGCTGGTCTTCATCGATGGTGGCTTAATTTGGGGAAGCGCTGGCGGGTGGAGGGTCTCGCGAGGCAGAGCGGTGCGGTGTGGCTGAGGAAGCCCGCCCGAGGAGGCGTTGGCGAGATCGTAGTGGTGGCTCGTGGTCGACATCGGCCATTGTTTTTTTTCATCTGGTTTATCGATTTGGAGATTAAAGGGGGGGGTTAAGGTGAAAAAGAAAGGGTTGACCAAAAGATTTAAATATATTTTAATATTAAATTTAATTCCAGAAAGGTAACTTTTTAATTCGAAGTCTAAATCAAACCCAACGACTGTCGCCCCAAGCTTATTACCCTCATTCCGAACACAATGGGATATGTCACGTAAGCCAATCCCATCGTTTCGATCTGTTTCCATCAAAATCAAAATATAAATCTATATATTGAATTTGAACGCGCATTTCAATTTACCGGGACCACATATGGCCTCTAAAATTTCCCGAAAAATATTTTCTAACTTCGTATTGACGATACGGTCCTAACAAAACTAATTTCGTCGAATTCTGAGACCGTTTGAAAAGTGGCCATTTTCCAGTCGATTAAAATCAACTGAAACTGGTCAAACGCGTTTTCCTTTACCACGCTCACATATTGATTCGAAAAATTATGAATTTTGAAACCTAGCAATAATTCGACATCCGGGATCCAACAAAAGTGGTTTCGTCGAAAACAGAGGTCGTTTGCAAAATTTCCATTTTTAAGGGCTATATTTTCCATAACGACTATTTTGAAATTTTAGCAGGACATAACTTTTTATTCCCGCTATGAAATTTTAATTTTTCGGATTCGTCGGAAAGATATTCTCAAATAAATTCTAATATTTTTGGTTTCACCAAAATCTGGTTTATTTTGAATCCTATACATTCATTTGAACTTTGAAATCGAATTATCGAACTACCGCGCCATTTTCAATTCCTTTTATAATTTAAAATAAATATTTATATTCTAACGACGATTCAAATAAATATATACGTTCTAATTCTATTCAAAATAAATTTCTCGTCATTATTATTTAAAATAATTCATTTTAAATATTCAAATCCATTAAAATTGCCAAAATAAAATTTTTAAATTGGCTCAGATTTCCGGGTTATTACAATCTCCCCCACGTAAAACATTTCGTCCCCGAAAAGGAACAAATCTGAAAGTTGTTTAACTAATCAACTCAACTTTCACTATTCTCATTACAGCTTAAGTTCTTCAACTTTTCAGTTTCTAAGAACTTTTCAAATTTTTCAAAAATTTGGCTAACACCCTAAAATTTCGCCATAACCTCCCCTGGACCGGGGTCTTCGGGATATTTCATATAGCCTCCCATGGCCTTCTTCAATCCAAATGAAAAAGGAAAAGCCAAGCGGCTAGCCAATCGGCTCATAAAATCATCATCACCCAAACAAAACAGTAAATTATGGTAAACATGTACCTATTTGTCGGGAAAACAATTTTATTCTGCTGCTCTAGCCTCCTTGCTATGACCTATTCGATGTAAGTACATGTATATGCATGCAAATGCGACAAATTTTCAATACAATTCACTATTTGATACAATTTGCCTAATTGGTTCAAATTTTAATTAATCAAAACAGTAATCAAACAACACAACCATCAATCAATTAGTTGATTAGCTTTTCAAATTCATAACTTTGATACATAGTCCAAAAATCATATTTTTGATGCCAAATCACAACAATAAGCCCTATCTAATTTTGGTTCTCACACCAGTCAATTGGAAATATATAGAACACTTTCTTTCGTCACTCGAACATAAATTCTGATGATGATCGATCAATCATCAGAATCAACTCCGGGCGACTAAAGTGTGATTCTATATCTATCCATTATATTAAAACTCTGAATACACGTTTGCAAGGCGTATATATGAAATCTTTATATATTGGATAGTCCAAATTCAATATATAATAAATAACCAAATACGAATAATTGATTTAAATTTTCAAAACAAAACTTGTTTTCATTTTAAAAACCCACTCTTCACACTCGTTCTAGGATACTACTGATCCCATCTCTAACGAGTAATTATCGTTAGATATTACTAATCCAATCTCTGATGAATTCTTTCGTTTGGTTCTAACGTGCCTTGTTCCCGAGCTTTGTAAACCAAAGCTCTGATACCGAATGAGACGACCCGAACTTCCCCGGTAAGGAAAGCACGGATTGCTTTGAGGACAAGACTAATCAGAACGCAGACAGAAGAACATTTCATTGTATATTACAACAATTCATCAGAATACAAGAATATACAGAGTATAAATGAATAAAATACATTCGATAAATATCATAGATTACAATAATTTACATAGCAACGGAAAATAATACAAAACACAACTGAAGGAGATATACGGATACAAAGCTTTCTGGATATCGTTCCAGCTGTAAATCAGGATCCTGCGAATATAAATCTGCAAAACCAAAACTACTAGCTGCCCGTGTCAAAATAAGGGCACCCAGAGTTTAGGTTAAAACAATAAACTCCAGGTCAGTCATGTGACTGGTGTGAGAACTAAAACAGTTATTAATCTTTATTTTACAGTTAGGTAAATCAAGGGACCACGCCGTATAACACGAAACGGGTTTTCTCCCAAGAACACCAAGTGCATAAAACAAACAACGCAATGCTAAATATAGAAAAATCAAGCTATTATAAAACCCAGGTCCCATCACACAATGCAACGCAAGCCGGAGGATAGGGTTTTTACCTTATAATAGCCAAAGAATGCTTGATACACTAAATTTCATGTTTTAATTCTTAATCAGACTCCAACCGTAAATTAGTAAGAGAACGATTCCCTAAGTATTAACCTCGAAGGCCGAAACCAACATCAGACCAATACCCAGGAAACCACCCATCTTAGCTCGTTTCCAGTTAGTTTCTGATTTTATATACAATCATAAATATCAATCATAGGCGGCATGAGCGCCCCATCCCACTATGTCGCCATATATAGGATTACAATCAAAACCGCATAGTTACGTATCGGAAGTTGGATTTCCATCTGTGAACCAAGGCAAAGGGATCGTCCTGTGCTAATTCGTGACTCTCTAGCCCGAGCCTCAGGAACAGCCGCAACTGCACCATGGATCGTTAGGGCCGGTCCACACGGAGTGGATTATAGTGCCTGAACAATACGTCTCCCCGCCCTATGGGGCGTAAATGAGCCAAAGAATGACTCCATCGGCCTCACATAGTCATCGATATATCTGAGGCGCCTCGCAAACCAACAACCACATAAGTCAAACTCGTCAGGGCATGTAAAACCACTGACGCCACTTCCAACTAGAAAGAGGCGAATGTCCTCCCTGGTATCCTCTCCCGTTTCTGGTTCACAACCGTGGTATGAGGCTCGCGAATCAACGGTACACAAAGCTACGCCACACAGGCCGTGCTTTGATCATCAACCACAAGACTTTTCTTTTCAACAAAAGCCTTGATCATTTGCATCTTAGCATGCCACACAGGAAAACCATCCCATGCAACCGATATCCATCAATCACATAGAATGATATCCAATGTCAGACACACAGTCCATTTACAAGTCCGTTCTGGGTCTGAACGAAACCGGAGGCACCTAGTACCTCGCATATCCATCGATCTCCAAGTACGTCTGGGGGACCACTAACTGATTTCCTCCTCTTGGGTGTACGACCCAATCAAGATCATCAGTAATTACCCAAACGACGTGAAGACCTCCGGTCTTCGACCACCGTCTTCATCCTCGACACCACGTCGAATCAGTTATTCAGAATGGGATACACCCGGTCTTTCTGAATAACTCGCGTATATAATTAACAAGTGTTATACAAACACAACATACGCCTCATTCCAATTCATCAGTCACTAACCGCAAATTAGCAAGAGAATAATTCCCCAAATATTAACCCCGAAGGCCGAAACCAACATCAGATCAATACCTAGGAAACCATTCTGCTTAGCTAACCTACAGTTAGTTTCTAAATTTCACATTCTTAAGGAAAGGTTCCCATTAATTTTATCAAAGATAAATTCTTCTAAACTTATTCTTTAATCTTCTTTTGAATATCAATTCAAACTAGTCGAGATTAGCGAACCACACCGTAGTAATCATTTATTTTATTTCCCAATCCCAACATATTTATCCCCTGAAGTAAAACTGGTCATACTTCATATCTAGCACCACGGTGTTATCGGTAAATTCAATTACCATTTCACGTTCAAATCTAATTAAAGATTTAACTACCATCTGGAGTAAAACTGGTGATACTCCATTCTCGATCTTTTCAATCTAATTAAAGATTCATTAAAACTCCACTTAGTTTTAATCTTTAACTGGGTTAAAGAATCAGTGTCATTTAGAACACGGTTCATGATAAACCCCAAAATCATATCACATTTCAATCAGTCCCTAACCGTAAATTAGCAAGTGAGCAATTCCCTAAGTATTAACCCCGAAGGCCGAAACCAACATCAGATCAATACCCAAGAAACCATTCAACATAACTAATCTCCAGTTAGTTTCTAATTTTCTTAACTCTGTTGGGTCTAAGAACAGTATTGTTGAAGATACCGTTCACGACAACCCAAAATCACATTCCATTAATTATCGGGTTAAAGAACAAGTGTTATTTAAAACACCGTTTACGATAAACACAAAAATCAATTCAAATTCCATTCCAATTAACTACCATTTAATTGGTACACTTCATTAAATCTAAATAAAAAGATTTAATCTTTTTCTCAACTGGGTTTAAGAACAGTGATAATGAAGACACCATTCACGACAAACCCAAATCCTATTTGATATTAAATACAAGGCTTTGAATAGAAAATATATCGGCTTATATTCAATATCAAATTCGATGACCAACAAATATCGTATTGGAAATAACGATATGAATATATCTTTCAAATTCCCATAACAATATCTGTATAATCACGAAATCCAACATCGAACTATTCCGAAGATGATTTCGATTCAAATCCATTCCAATTCAATTATTGGAAATCCTGGTTATTTTCAAGACCATTTCAAATCCAATTTATTTATTTTTAAAAATAAATTATTATTCTAGTTCAAAACTAGTTCATTTCGATAAAAATCTACTTTTATCTTTTCAAATATGGAGTTTTTCATCCCAATTCTTCACAAATCATTTCTTATGATTTTACATAAATTATTACGATTTTTAATAATTTTATCAAGGCCCGTACAGTCGATTTCCATCAACGGACATCGAACTGCACTTACAGCGACCTTTTCCAAATTTGATTTGGACATAATTCCAAATCCAACCGTTAAATTTCAAATCTCTAATATTCTTTAGAAATCTCTTTTCGATACAAACCCAACTGTTCCAGTTTTAGGAGAATCCGACGGTCGGATCTTTCGCAATATCCATTCGAAGTCAATGGTCGAAATTCATGAACTACCGCAGCGCGTTCTATTCAGGTCGTTATATATATATATATATATATATATATATATATATATATCGTCAATTTCCCTTTAAAACGTATTTTATAAATCGTTTTAAATTCGTTTTCGAAACGATTTCAACTTCCTTTTCAAATTCAAATCAAAATTGAATTTTTCCTTATAAATTCGTTTTAAAATTCATTTCGGTTCAATTCAAATTTAAATTCATTTCAATTCGAATTCAATTCTATTCTATTCAATTTCAATTCGAATTCAATTCTATTCAATTTCAATTCGAATTCAATTCTATTCAATTTCAAATCGAACTCAATTCTATTCAATTTCAAATCTATTCAATTTAATTCGAATTTCAAATCTATTCAATTTAATTTGAATTTCAAATCTATTCAATTTGATTCGAATTTCAAATCTATTTCAATATTCATTGAAAAATGAATAAAACTGATACAAATATCGTTCACGTCAAAATGGCGTCAATCTAATCAACACGGCTTCATATATTTCTATTTTCAAATATTCTATTTCAAATATTTCTTTTCCAATATTTCTATTCAAATATTTCTATTTCAAATATTTCTATTCAAATATTTCTATTCAAAACTGGAATGAGGCCCAATCAATTACCATAGATTTTATTTCTATGGATTTCCATACAACGCATGTATATATCAACAATGAAAAATAATCAACCATCATCCAAAGTGCATTCTACACTGTATAAGCATCAAATATAAATATTCAACGCTTATAACAGACTGTCAATCAATCGATCGAAATACAACTAATTATTGGGATTAGTGTATGTCTTATATCATCCCAATACCCGTGTGGGGTTTCAAACAATCAAACACAGATTTAATTTGTGCAGTTGGGCGATGTGTAAAATTTATCGTCCCAATCAATATCAGTCAAATGTGTGTATATAAACAAATCATCCGACTTGTTTATATTTATTTCATTTTAAATACACATTAAAAATTATATTTTCAACAATAAAATATTTTTAACTATATAAATATTTTATTTCACATCACGCAATCAACTACACATCAAAATCAAACAAACAAGCATACAAGCCGTCCATGGTCGGTGGACGACGGGTGTCGGGTGCTGCTAAACACCGTCTGCATCCTAGTATATATTTTTAACTAGAAAAAGAAAATTAAAGGTGAGGAGTTCTCACCGAGGGTTCCACTCCGCCATTCTCTATTTCTGAACGGTATGGATTCCGTTTTGATTTCCGTTGTTACCATCGCTATCTTTTCCCACTGTTCACATTAAAATCACATTTTTAATATGATGTTCTATACATTAAAAATCATATTTTTATTCTTTCTATAATATAAAAATCATATTTTTATTCTTTCTATTATATAAAAATCATATTTTTATTCTTTTACAATATAAATAAAAATCATTTCTTTTTTCATTCAAACAAAATTATACCTTTTTATATTTAAAAGTCATATCTATAAAAATCAGACTTTTAATTTACAACGCTATATATTTTTTTTCCAATAAATTTTAGATTCTTCATAATGCCATATATAATTAAATAAACTAAGTAATAATTTACCTAATTAATCACGCTTCCTTGGGTGTTGCTGTTAGTTTCTCATCCTCTTTGTTTTGAATTCATGGAAACCACGAACAGATCGAACCCAAACTTCACTGCCCTAGGGCTTCAGCTTGCAGGTGGGAGGCAAAGTTTGATTGAAGAGTGGAGGCGGCTCCTGGAAGTTCAGGCAGAGCTCACGGTCGGGTGGGTTGAGGCGGACCTGTGGTGGTGCAGTGGAGTTCGCGGGCGCTGGTCTTCATCGATGGTGGCTCAATTTAGGGAAGCGCTGGCGGGTGGAGGGTCTCGCAAGGCAGAGGGGTGCGGTGTGGCTGAGGAAGCCCGCCCGAGGCGGCGCTGGCGAGGTCGTAGTGGTGGCTCGTGGTCGACATCGGCCATTGTTTTTTCTTTTTTCTTTTTCTGGTTTATCGATTTGGAGATTAAAGGGGGGTTAAGTGGAAAAAGAAAGGGTTTACCAAAAGATTTAAATATATTTTAATATTAAATTTAATTCCAAAAAGGTAACTTTTTAATTCGAAGTCTAAATCGAACCCAATGACTGTCGCCCCTAGCTTATTACCCCCATTCCGAACACAATGGGATATTGTCACGTAAGCCAATCCCATCGTTTCGATCTATTTCCGTCAAAATCAAAATATAAATCTATATATTGAATTTGAACGCGCATTTCAATTTACCGGGACCACATACGGCCTCTAAAATTTCCCAAAAAATATTTTCTAACTTTGTATTGACGATACGGTCCTAACAAAACTAATTTCATCGAATTCTGAGACCATTTGAAAAGTGGCCATTTTCCAGTCGATAAAATCAACTGAAACTGGTCAAATGCGTTTTCCTTGACCATGCTCACATATTGATTCGAAAAATTACAAATTTTGAAACCTAGCAATAATTCAACATCCCGGATCCAACAAAAGTGGTTTCGTCGAAAACAGAGGTCGTTTGCAAAATTTCCATTTATAAGGGCTATATTTTCCATAACGACTATTCTGAAATTTCAACAGGGCATAACTTTTTATTCCCGCTATGAAATTTTAATTTTTCGGATTCGTTGGAAAGATATTCTCAAATAGATTCTAATATTTTTGGTTTCGCCAAAATCCGGTTTATTTTGAATCCTATACATTCATTTGAACATTGAAATCGAATTATCGAACTACCGCGCCACTATCAATTCCTTTTATAATTTAAAATAAATATTTATATTCTAACGACGATTCAAATAAATATATACGTTCTAATTCTATTCAAAATAAATTTCTCGTCATTATGATTTAAAATAATTCATTTTAAATATCCAAAATCCATTAAAATTGCCAAAATAAAAAATTTAAATTGGCTCAGATTTCCGGGTTATTGCAGATTATGTCAAACTTTATATTATTTCTCTATAGAAAAATGGTTCAATTCAACAAAGTAATATTGGATTGAAGAGAAAAGGGAAGTGCTATTTATTTAGATGGATTAACTTCATGAAAATAAGTGTTGGTGGACGAAGCTTATCTCTTGAGGAGAAGGCTTTAATTCATAAGCTTCATTTCATGCATTGAAAAGGTAATAGTGCTTCTAATCTTATCAATTAGTTACCAAGAAGAAACTAAAAATATATTTTGAATTTGTTGCGTTATGCTAGCTTGGTAGTACCTATAGTGTAACAACCCAGAAAATACGAGCCAATTTAAAAATTTTAAATTGGTTATTTTAAAGAAATCGGGGCAACTGAAATAGAATATTTCAATAAAATAAAGAGTTAGAAATGGTGTGGTAGCTTGAAAATTTGAATTCAAACTTTGACTGACTGTACCGGGTGCAAAATAAAACGGATTTTAGTGAAACCAAAATTATTTAAATTTGTTTATGAATATCTTTCTAACGAATCTGAAAAATCGATGTTTCATAGCGGGAATCAAAAGTTATGGCCAAATGAATTTTCAGAAAGGTCGTTATAGAGAATATATTGCCCTTGAAAATAGACATTTTGCAAACGACCTCAGAATTCGACGAAACCCCTTTTGTTGGATCCGGGATGTCGAATTATTGCTAGGTTTCAAATTCCATAATTTTTGAAGTTAATATGTGAGTGTGGAAAAGGAAAATGTGTTTGGTCAATTTCTGTTAAATTGGGTCGACTAGAAAATGGCCATTTTTCAAACAGTCTCAGAATTCGACGAAACTAGTTTTGTTGGGACAGTATCGTCAAAACATAGCCAGATTTATTTTTGGGGAATTTTTAGAATCAGTATGTGGTCCCGACAAATTAAAATGTACGTTCAAATCAAATATTGAATGTTTTATACTTTAATTTGAAGAATAACTGACTGTAACAGTCGAATTGGCTTACGAAACATATCCCATTATGTTCGGAATGGGGGTATTTAGCTAAGGGCGACAGTCGTTGGGTTTGGATTGGAGTTCGAATGGAGAAACTGGTATTTTTGAATTTAAAATGAATTAAAAATAAATATATTACAGGCCAATTAGATTTTCCCATTCATTTCCGCATTGTCCGAAACCCGCTCCCTCTTCACGATCGATGATGGAAACCTTCACCATCGTTCCCGGCCATATTCCGATCGATCCGCGCATCTAAACCCCCGCCCCTTTGCAAATTTTTGAAGAGCTCTCCTCCCTCGTCAAATCCATACCAGGTGATCCTCCCCTCGTTCAACCATCGACGAGAACCACCTTCAGGAAGTTCGACCGTACATCGCCTGGTTCCTCCCCAGATCCGACGTCGAGTTCATCAGGGTAGGATCCCCCGGGCGCGCCGTTCCAAGCCCTACGCAGTGATGAATCCTGATCTTGATGAAGTACAACGGATTTGGTTTAAAATCAAAACCTAATTTCGAAGAATTTCTGAAGGTAACGGCCTGTTCTATTCTGAACTGATTTTTACACTTTTAAGTGTTGCAAACTTCTAAAAATCATATCTTTTTGCTATGTGGTCGAAATCTAGTGAAACAAGAGACACCGGGACCGTAAGGACGCTCTCTACATTTTAGAAGTGTCCGGGGATTTTTTGAGCTTGCTACGATTTTTAGCATCACGAAAACCAATGTGAGATTTCAAAACTGAAATGTGAATAGAAATGCGTTGTATAAGTTATATAAGCGAAGTATAAATTATATACGTGTTGTATACCTCATGTACATGTGTTGTATAAGTTATATGAGCGATGTATAAATTATACATGCATTGTATAAATCATATGTGTGTTGGAATGGAAATAATATATATATATATACACATATATATACTCCCCTCGTCCACAAACCATGGACGATATTTATTGATTGTGAATTGGTGTGAAAAATTTGGTGAATAATGCGAATGGTTGATAGGATTGTTTGTGGTTGATATTGTTTGGATTATGGTTGAAAAATACCATTGTGGTTGAAACAAAATTAGAATAGGTTGTGGAAAAGAAAAGCATACTCGCCTGCGTGCGAACTAGATGTATGAAATCCCCATTGTCAAAAACCACGAGGTTTTAAGGTAGAGCGAGGAGCCGTACTCGGGACGGTGCCGATTTTAAATACCCTGCCGTTATGCTGCCGAAATTTTCAATAATATTCATGTGTTAGAATTATTTTCTTGTGTTGAAACTATATTCATGTGTTAAATAGAAATTCATGTATTGAATAGAAATTCATGTGTTGAATAGAAATTCATGTGATGAATAAAATTCTTTGAAGGATAAAAATAACATTTTATCACATATATAAACTATTCGTGTTTCAAATAAATAGTTTTAACAATAAAAATCAAATTTTTATTATATATATAAACTATAGAAAATATTCATGTGTTAAATAAAGGACTAGAACGATAAAAATCATATTTTTATCGTATGTGTGAAGTCGATAATATTCTTGTGTTGAATATATAGATTGAACAATAAAATCTACATTTTTATTGTGAATATGAAGTGCTAAAAATGTTCATGTGTTGAATAAATATTTTTGATGATAAAAATATCATTTTATCATGTAAACGACTCGCTAAAAATACACAAGTGTTGAAATAAATATTCATTTGCTATGAATATTATTTTTAACATGTATGTGAACTAAATAAAATAGTCATGTGTTGAAATATGTTTTTGTTCGCCAAAAATATCATTTTTATGCGAAATATGAAGTGTTAAAAATAATCACTTGTTCAAATAAATATGTATGGGTTGAAAATATTATTTTTAACATGTGTAGGAATTGTTAAAAATAACCATGTATAGAAATAAACCTTTGTTCGCTAGAAATATTATTTTAGCTTAGTTTTGCACGTATATATATATATATATATATATATACATGTGTTGAACAGGAAAATGGATTAGCTGTTGAGTAAAGAATTTATTTGCGTGCCCGACAAATAGGTAAACCTTAATGAGTTGGATGCGCAATTTTATTATTATATTAACTCCTGTGAATGCCATTGGATGCAGAGTGCTGGTTGTTCTGTGTGTAATAATAAACGTCACCATAGGATAGTAACAATTAATTTTGAACTAAACTACATGGCATACTTCATGAAGATAGGCATACTTCATCATATACCACATAAGCATTTGGAGCTTGTGTGACGAGGTTGAAGATTTACCATACGAGCGAGAGGCTTGTATGTCGATGACTATATATTACAGGTTGAACTGATGACTGATCTGGACTATATAAATTGTAATGGTAAATTGCAAGATTAATAAAAACCCCACACGGGTCTGGAAATGACAATAAACACGTCTCTTTGGTCATTAAGGCACAAAAACCATTTATAGGGTAAAGAGAATTTATTCTCTGGAGTTATGATCTATACACACACCCCTATGGACACCGGAATATATCACTATAAATATGTGCATGCTTATTAGGATTTATTGGGTACCTAATACGGCCCAATAAATTTCCAAACCCCTTCCCGTACAAAGGAGGTTATGGCGAAATTTTCTGAAATTTAAAGGCATTAGTGAAATATTTGAAGTGAAAACGATATTGAAATCATCGAATAAATTATATTTATATATATATAAATATAAAATAAATAAAACGAATCGAGCCCCTACAGTTCAAGTTTTGAAATCGTAACTTTAAACGATTATACCGAAAGATCCGACCATCGGATTTTGACGAAACTAAAACCGTTAGGTTCGCTTTTGAGAGATCTTTCCAACGATATAAACTTTGTTGAGATCCAACGGTTAGATTTTCAGATATGTGAAACAATTTTGGGGAAAAACAGCGCCAGTGCCTCGGCACGACCGGAAACGTCGTTTAATTAAATAGTGCCATTTTTAAATAAATAAAAATGGCGATATATCGCTATAAAATATTATAGACGATAGGGAATGGAAATAAACCGATTCTACTTGGTTTGCTTGATATTTGATGGTTGAATGTGTTTGACATGAAAATTGTAACAAAGAACTGAAATGTGAATGTCGAATAATTTAACCGTGGAAAGAATTGGTTTGAAATCTAAATATACGTGAATTATTTCAAAAGGCCGAGTTAATTCTCATTTCAAATAATTGATCGACGATTAGAAGTCGAAGAGATGAAGACGGCTCAAGACCGACGATCTTCACATCGGATGGATGGGCGCTACTGATGCTCATGATTGGAGTAGCTACCTTGAAGGGGCTGAAGTGGTAGTCGTCCGGACGTATTTGTTGATTATACGGATATGCGAGGAATATGGTGCCTCCGTTTTCGTTTAGACCCAGAATGAACTTGTAAATGGACTGTGTGTCTGACATTGGATTTTGTTCTGTGCTAATTGATCTCTATTAAAGATATATTTGTTTGGCGGCAGAGAATTTATTCTCTTGCTTAACGCCCCTCTCTGAGACGTACGAGCTCAGAGGTTATATATCGATAGAAATCAGTCGTATGGAGTGAATTGCCTGTGTGGCATGCCTAAGTGGTAGCTGATCAAGGCTTCTATTGAAAAGCAAAGTCATGCGGTTGATGATCAAATCATGGCCTACTGGCATAGCTTTGTGTATAGCGTTGATTCGCGAGCCTCACACCTCGGTATGAGTCAAAAACGGGATAAGGACCGCTGGGAGAACACGACGTTTCTTTCTAGCTACGGTGGTGTCAGTGACTTACCAGCCCTGACATTGATATTATTTTCACCTGTGTGGTTGTTGGAATGCGAGGCGCCTCGATTATAGTTCTGTAAGGACCGGGAAACGTGTGTTCAGGAATTGCCAATCCTCAAAAGTAAAAGAGGACCGGCCCAGCCGATTCCAAGGATCGCTGTATGTGTTCCTAAGACATTTGCTAGAGTGTC
This sequence comes from Allium sativum, assembly GCA_030737875.1. Classification (NCBI taxonomy): domain Eukaryota; kingdom Viridiplantae; phylum Streptophyta; class Magnoliopsida; order Asparagales; family Amaryllidaceae; genus Allium; species Allium sativum. The sequence continues at coordinate 25,288 of JASFAX010003676.1, forward strand.
TCGATTGGAGAGGAGGTTGCCCCTTGCCTCGATTCATGATGGAATCCAATTTCTAATACGAAATTGCGGATTTGATTGTATTACTAGTATGGCGGCATAGTAGATGGTAGCTATGCCATCTAGGATTGGTATTTATGATTGAATTTTCTTTTGAAACATATATGCACTAGTAATAATATCAAACACTTTTGTTTTATACGTATCAAGAATTTCTTGGCCATTATAAGGTAAAACTCTATCCTCCGGCTTGCGTTGCATTGTGTGATGGGACTTGAGTCTTATAATGGCTTCATTTTTATAAAAAACATTGCGATGATTTAATAATTTACTTTATTTCATTCACTGGCAATCATTGGAGTAAACCCGTTCCGCGAAAGTGGCGTGGCCCTATGATTTGACTTATTATTGTTGTTTATTTAGTTAAGTAGATTTCTCATACCAGTCCCATGACTGGCTCGTAGTTTGTTTCACCTTGCAAATTCGGGTGCCCTTATTTTCACATGGTCTGCCTAGTACCAGGTAGCAGACATATTTTGGCTTTGGCACTACAGCAGGAGTGCATCTTTTGGCTTATATGGCGAGGCTTGACTTCTCAGTGTTGACTATTAATATTCCGCCATTATTATCTATGTATATGATTCCGCTTATGGCGATGTAGACTGATATTTCTTTTATGTACTCTCATATGTATATGTTCCACTTATGGCGATGTCGATTGATCATGTACTTTTATGCACTAAGTTTTATCCTACACTGTGCCCTCTGATGTTGTGACATATTATGATTCCGCTGTCATATTTGTGTAAATTATTCTATTTGTTGCTTATGCTATTATCTATACTCTGCTAATCATGATTAATGTGTTATATTCCAATGATTATCCTTAACACCGTCGTACGGGGTTTTGGGTGTTGGGTATTCCAGCCCATATTTGGCATAATTTTATGCAGGCATATTTGGCATAATTTTATGCAGGCATATTTAGCATAACTTTATGCAGGCATATTTGGCATAATTTTATGCATGCATATTTGGCATATTTTTATGCAGACATATTTGGCATATCTTTTATGCAGGCCATGCTTAATTTGTGGGTGAGATTAATTGGTTTTGCCTTTTTCCTAGATTTGTTGTGCAAGCATGCATTTTTGTGCAACAATATCTATTTTTTCAAGGAAGACATTTTGAGAGATTACTCACATATTTGGTATGCACATTAAAAGAAAACAGGGTTAATATCACCAGATCTGGTCACATAAGGCAGCAACAGTTTTTTTGGTCATTTATCATCTTCTTCAAGGTGTTTTGGTCTTCAAGATTGAGCTTTATTCTTGCTCGATTCACCGCTGGTCTGGAGTGCACACATAGGGTGTTTTCTTACACCTTTTTCATCTCTTATTGTGTTTGGATTCCGGTGATTAGAAGCGAATCTTTTGTAAACATTTTGGGGTTGTTTTCCCCTTTTGGTTTATCAATAAGAGAAGAGGGTAGACTCCTTAAGAGGTCTCGTGGTTTTTACTCTTCACATCGAAGAGGTTTTTCACGTATAAAATCTTGTGTCTTGCTATTTTACTTTCATCGTATCTTTTTTTATTTGAATGGTATGTTGATTGATTGTCTTGTGTGTGATATTGTGGTTGTAGCTTGAAGTAACCCCTAATCGATCATATCAAATTGGTATCAGAGCTTGAGGTAGGTTATTTATCACACTATGGAGTCGAGCAATCATAGCTCAATGATTAAGTTGACATCAACCAACTATTCTATTTGGAGACCTATGATGGAAGACTTGTTATATTGCAAGGATTTACATGACCCAATTGAAACTGTTACTAGTTCGAGTGGTATTATCTGTGAATCTTCTAAACCCGATAAAATGGAAGAGAATGAATGGATAAAGTTGAAAAGGAAGACTTTAGGAACCATTAGACAATGGGTTGACATTAGCATTTTCAACCATGTGTCACAAGAGACTGATCCATATGATTTGTGGAAGAAATTAGAAGGTTTGTATGAGTGGAAAACCGCCCATAACAAAGCTTCATTGATTAAAAGGCTTGTTAATCTAAAGTTGAAAGGTGGAAAGTCAGTTTCTGAGCATCTTAGTGATTTCCAAGACATTATTAACAAGTTGACAACTATGAAGATCATTTTTGGTGATGAATTGCAAGCTTTGTTCTTATTGAGTTCTTTGCCAGATAGTTGGGAAACTTTAGTTGTGACCATTAGTAATTCAGCTCCAGATGGTGTGCTATCTTTGGATGTGATAAAAGAAAGCATGTTTAATGAAGAAATTAGAAGAAAGGAGATTGGAGTTGACAATTCACAAGCTCTTGTTGTGGAGAATAGAGGAAGAAGCAAGAGCAAAGGACCCAAAGGCCGTGATAACTCAAGAGGAAGATCCAAGTCTAGTGATGGAAAGAATCACTTCATATGCAACTATTGCAAGAAACCTGGCCATATTAAAAAGTATTGCTTTCATTGGAAAAGAGAAAATGGGAAGAAGAATGATTTTCAGAAAGAAGGCGATGATAAAAATGTTGCAGCAGTAGCCTCTAAAAGTGATGATGATGTCACTTTAATTTGTGCAACTAGTGAATGTCATCATGTTAGCAGTACAGATTCTGAGTGGCTGGTTGATACAGGTGCTTCATATCATTGTGTTCCTAAGAGAGAGTATTTTTTGAATTATGAAGCAGGTGATTTTGGCAGTGTCAAAATGGGTAACCAGAGTTCAGCAAGAATTGTTGGGATAGGTGATATTCGTGTGAAGACTAATGTTGGATGCATGCTTACATTGAAAGGTGTACGCCATATTCCGGATTTGCGTCTTAATTTGCTTTCAGCTCATATTCTTGATCAAGAAGGCTTTCGTCACACATTTGAGAGTGGCAAGTGGAAATTATCCAAGGGATCCATGACAATTGCAAGAGGCGAGTTGTGTTGCTCTTTGTACAAGACATATTTGACTGTATGTTTTGGTGAGCATAATGCAGTGGAAGAAAAAGATTCTCTTAATTTGTGGCATCGAAGATTGGAACACATGAGTGAAAAGGGATTGAAATGTTTAGCAGGTAAATCTCTTATTCCTGTCAATACTACAATTTCTCTTAACCTTTGTGATCATTGCTTAGCAGGAAAACAACATAGAGCTTCTTTTGCTAGAAAGTCTACAAGAAAGCAGGCTAAGTTGGAGCTTGTACATTCTGATGTATGTGGTCCTATTGAAGTTGAATCCAATGGTGGCAACAAATATTTTGTCACTTTTATTGATGATGCTACTAGAAAGATATGGGTTTTCATTTTGAAGACCAAAAGCCAAGTGTTTGAAACTTTTCAGAAGTTTCATGTTATGGTGGAAAGGGAGACAGAAAGCAAGTTGAAGTGCCTTCGTTCAGACAATGGTAGAGAGTATACTTCACATGAGTTCAAGAATTATTGTGCGCAATATGGCATTCGACATGTGAAGACAGTTCCAGGCACTCCCCAACACAATGGTGTAGCTGAGAGGATGAATAGAACCATTGTGGAGAAGGTGCGATGCATGTTGAAGATGTCCGATCTACCAAAGTCATTCTGGGCTGAAGCAGTGAATACAACAGTTTATCTGATCAACCGTTCTCCATCTATTCCATTGGGGCATGACATTCCAGAGAGAGCATGGAAGGGATGTGATCCTGTATATACACATCTTAGAGTATTTGGATGCAAGGCATACATGAATGTGCCAAAAGATCCAAGATCAAAGCTGGATTCCAAGACTAATCCATGTGTTTTTGTTGGCTATGGTGATGAAGAGTATGGGTTCAGGCTATATGATCCAGAAAAAGGAAAGGTAGTAAGAAGCATAGATGTAGTGTTCTTTGAGCATGAAAAAGGTGCAGAACTTTTGAGTGCAAGGTATCATACTAGCTCAGATATTTTTATTGATACTACTGATGTTTCTTTGTCCCCTACTCGTGGTTTTGTTGAACAGCCAATACAGGCTGATCTTGATGCAACACATGAAGGTGTTGATGATGCACAGCTTGATGGTGCACATTTTGATGATGTTCATGATGAAGCTCAACCAAATGAAGAAGTGGCTTATTAGCAGGGGGAGCAAATTGCCCCACAAGTGGATGATGCTCAAGTTAGAAGGTCAACCAGAGAACATAAACCATCTACAAGATATCCAAGCACAGGTTATATCTTAGTTGCAGCTGATGGTGAGCCCGGGAGCTTCCAAGAAGTGTTGTCTAGTCGAGACAATAATCTTTGGCTTGAGGCTATGAAAGAGGAGATGGATTCTTTGATGAAGAATCAAACTTTTGAGCTAGTGAAACTTCCAAAAGGCAAGAAAGTTTTGAAAAACAAATGGGTTTTCAAGAACAAGAAAGATGGTGAGAAGATAGTAAAGCGCAAAGCTAGATTGGTAGTCAAAGGGTGCAATCAGAAAAAGGGCATTGATTTTTATGAGATTTTTTCACCAATTGTCAAGATGACTTCTATCAGAACCATTTTGGGTTTAGCAGCAAGTTGTGACCTTGAATTGGAACAACTTGATGTAAAAACCGCATTTTTACATGGTGATTTGCAGGAAGAAATCTACATGGAACAACCTGAAGGATTTGAAGAAAAGGGAAAAGAAAAATTTGTTTGCAAGTTAAAGAAGAGTCTTTATGGAATTAAGCAAGCACCAAGGCAGTGGTATCACAAATTTGATTCATTTATGACAAGCAATGGTTACAGGAGGACTGTTGCAGATCCTTGTGTGTATTTTAGAAAGTTTCCTGGTGATATCTTCATTATTCTTCTTTTATATGTGGATGACATGTTGGTAGTTGGACAAAACTTAGAATTGATTAGCAACTTGAAGAAAGATTTGTCCAAGTCATTTGACATGCAGGACATGGGTCCTGCAAAGCAAATCTTAGGCATGGAGATTATTCGTGACAGAAAAGCTAGGAAGTTGTGGCTATCTCAAGAAAAATATATTGAACGTGTGCTTGAAAGGTTCAACATGAAGCATGTTAAGCCAGTTTGTACACCACTTGCATCTCATTTTAAGCTAAGTAAGAGGGATTGTCCAACAACGGAGAAGGAAAAAGCAAGTATGTCTTCTATTTCTTATTCATCTGCAGTTGGTTCATTGATGTATGCTATGGTGTGCACTAGGCCAGATATTGCACATTCTGTTGGTTTGGTGAGTAGATACTTATCCAATCCTGGTAAAATTCACTGGGATGCAGTAAAGTGGATTTTCAGATATTTGCGTGGTACTTCTAGATTTTTCTTATGTTTTTGAGTGGTATACAGATGCAGACATGGCTGGTGATATTGATAGTAGAAAATCTACCTCAGGTTATGTGTTCACATTTTCAGGGGGAGCCATTTCTTGGCAATCCAAGTTACAAAAGTGTGTGGCTTTATCTACAACTGAGACAGAGTATATAGCAGCTATGGAAGCAAGTAAAGAGATGCTTTGGTTGAAGAGGTTCCTTCAAGAGTTGGGTTTGCAACAAGAAGAGTATATAGTATTCTGTGACAGTCAGAGTGCTATGGATTTGAGCAAGAATTCCATGTATCATGCACGCACTAAGCATATTGATGTTCGGTATCATTGGTTAAGAAATGTGATTGAAGAAAATATGCTCAAGTTGAAGAAAATTCATACAAACAAGAATGGTGCAGATATGTTGACTAAAGTGGTTCCAGGAAACAAGCTTGATGTTTGTAGCAAGCTTGTGGGAATGAGTTTCAAATGATGATTGAAGCATGCACATCTTCCCCAAGTTGGGCTGGATGGGGAGATTGTTGGGTATTCCAGCACATATTTGGCATAATTTTATGCAGGCATATTGGGCATAATTTTATGCAGGCATATTTAGCATAATTTTATGCAGGCATATTTGGCATAATTTTATGCATGCATATTTGACATATTTTTATGCAGACATATTTGGCATATCTTTTATGCAGGCCATGCTTAATTTGTGCGTGAGATTAATTGGTTTTGCCTTTTTCCCAGATTTGTTGTGCAAGCATGCATTTTTGTGCAACAATATCTATTTTTTCAAGGAAGACATTTTGAGAGATTACTCACATATTTGGTATGCACATTAAAAGAAAACAGGGTTAATATCACCAGATCTGGTCACATAAGGCAGCAACAGTTTTTTTGGTCATTTATCATCTTCTTCAAGGTGTTTTGGTCTTCAAGATTGAGCTTTATTCTAGCTCGATTCACTGCTGGTCTGGAGTGCACACATAGGGTGTTTTCTTACACCTTTTTCATCTCTTATTGTGTTTGGATTCCGGTGATTATAAGCGAATCTTTTGTAAACATTTTAGGGCTGTTTTCCCCTTTTGGTTTATCAATAAGAGAAGAGGGTAGACTCCTTAAGAGGTCTCGTGGTTTTTACTCTTCACATCGAAGAGGTTTTCACGTATAAAATCTTGTGTCTTGCTATTTTACTTTCATCGTATTTTTTTTATTTGAATGGTATGTTGATTGATTGTCTTGTGTGTGATATTGTGGGTGTAGCTTGAAGTAACCCCTAATCGATCCTATCATTGGGATCGTCACATATAGTTATCATATATTGTAGCCACTGCAACATCATGCCGATTGTTGTATGGCCTAACTTGGTTTCTGCATGTGTTTACATTTATGGTTAGACATAACGAAGTTTTCATATTTATATTGTAACAACCATTTTTTTCATCGTATAGTATGTTTGTTATATTGTATTCCTATCATTTCTATGTTAGCATTGTTTACATATATAGCTTTTTATCTCAATTATGAAAAACTAAGTTCTACGTCTATACATCAGATATGTGATGTATGACCCCCTACTCCATACAGTAGGTCAATTTATTTCATCTTCTGTTGAATGTCCCCATAGTAAGAATGTAAATGAATAGGAATTAACAAAATTGCGCTAGACTAAAGGAGAAAAATCTTCTAAAACATAAATAGGTGATATGACAAATCTTTATACCTCCCCTGTTTTGAACGCAAGATTTAAAAGCCAAAATTTATCATGTTAGATTTGTTTTATTATTTTGTCTGAATAGGGCCCCCTTATCAAAATTCACATCAATTAAGCTATTATTTGTTGACCAAATTCAACCAGCACAAACCATCATTCTCAGTTATTGAACTAAATCACCACGTTTTTGGAAAAGTTCTTTGGGGGTAGTCCATTATTTTCAAAAACTAACTATCGTCTATCCTTTTTAACATTATTTGGCTTTTCCTGCTTTGATTTTTTATGAATAACAACACATTTGCGAATCACGACATCTGAATTCAAGGATCAAGTAGGTTTTTCTCCTCTTTTTTAACATTATTTGCTTACAAAATCCATTGATCTTCATTCGGTTTCTTAGTCTCTATGTTTAGCTGTTAGTTTGTGTTTTCCATATATATTTCCTTACTTTAATTTTGTTTCAACATTTTTTTTGTGCTTTTTTGTTCTCATTTTGGTACATATAATTAGTTATGTACAACTATTCAATGCAACCTGCAAGCTCTAAGTTAATTGGGTAGCTTTGGTTTGATCATAAAAATATATATGTACAAATCTCATTACTTCTACCAAAAAAACTTAGTTTTGAACATCTTATTCTTGGGTGTATTTTTTCAAAAAAATAAAATCGTTTCCACATAGATTTCACATTCTATGTTAAAATATCATTGCCGACTCATATGATGGAATCTACACTTTTTTGAATATCAGATTGCTTACTACCTGTTTGATCAATGATCAGGTGCATGCACTTTAAACTATAAAGTACGCATATGCACTTTAGTTGAACTTGTATCTGGGCTACATGATAAAGGCATACATCACATTTTTCCATTTTCCTATTTGTCCATAGCTAATCTTTTTTATCCAATGCTTCGTTAATATTTTATGAATATTTTCCTCATATTCATAAGTTATGTAAGCGTAGTTAAGATTGTCAAAGAACCCACATAAAATTTTTTTTGTCATGGTAGAACATATCAAGAAATCTTCATTGATATCTTGACGAACTATTGTTGTTGTTTAAATAAGAACAAAAAAAAAATCAGTTTTAAGTAGGAAAAAATGATATGGTCAAATATAAGTAATTATGGCTATGCCGTCTCTAGAAAATTAAAGGAGTTATAAAAAAATTAGAAGGAAATTATTATTTTTGGGATAATTTGTTATTTTCGATTCATATTTTCGGGATTATACATCCATTTGGTTAACAATACAAGGGTGAGCAAAAAGAGCATGTAATCAGATCATGCCAGCAAAAGAAAATCTACTTTGATAGTTATATACAATTTTTTTGTCAACCTATGTTATGGAAATAATAATTATATGATTAAGACATTTTTTTTCAACATCTAATATTATTTGATAGCCTGAAAAAAGTTTATACATTTTCATCAACTCTATATAAGAACTCAATTTTACTTAGATTTGAATTATGTTAAATAGTAAATAAACTATGTACCACTGTCAAATCAAAGCCTTTATGTCTCATGATAGTTAAATCTTTGCAGTCATTTAGTATGTGCACATATTACTAGGAAGCATGCACACAATATGTGTTCCTTTATCTTCAAATTCCATGGTGAACGCAATAAGCTCTTAGTTTAATCATGCCTAAGAAAAATTAGCTTTATGATTTTCAACTACGGTTGTCTCTTCTCATGTGATTTCTATTTAAAAATAAAATTATCAATTGGTGATTTTTTTTTAATCTACTTGCTGTATTCTAATGATTATGGCCTCCATCACGTGTTTCTTAATGCTGCCGGGGACTGACTCCAGTTATATTGAAATGTTTTCGTTTCCATATACGAGGATCAGAATAACCAAAAGGTGTTGTGTTTATTTCTTTCAGCTTATGCAATCTATGTTTTCATTCAATGACTACTTATGCATAATAATAAGATTTGATATGTTGCTTCCTATTGATAACCATGACGACTAGAATACACAAAATTCCTACATATGTTTTGATTCAAGCGGGAGTAGACTAAGATCTTTTTCTTTAGTAGTATACCGTGCTAAAATTATACTTAAATTTGTCAAAATAAGGTCTGAGCAAGTTTATGGTTAAATATGAAAAATGACAATTACCTAATGCATGCATAGTTTTGTAAAACATGTTGCATGTGTTAAATTCTTATTGGAACATTAACATGTTATGGTGATCGTGTATAATTCAGTTTTTTAATGCAATACTAAAGTTATGTTCCTTGCTTCAACGATGACATGGTCAACTTACTCTATCAATTTTGGACGTGTTTAAATGTCCGTCTCGCTTTTATTTTGGATAGAATTTCATTGTTCTATTAATTTATTTTATAACTCCGTGATCACTGAATATGAACATGTAAACCTTACTCTCTAAGATTCTTATTCTTGCTCTCCTGTAATGCTTTTGTGCTTGATGATTCTCATGTATTTTTTATTTTCATTTGTCTTTTATTGCAATTTTTGGTGGTTGTCGGTCAGCGGAAAGGTCGTCTTGACCCTGTCGCATAGGAACAACTAGATGACAATTTATGTTAACCATGCTTGCATAATTGTAATCTTTATCCTGAAAGATAAATCTTTCACTACTGATTCATGTCTTGGTTTAATTGATATGTTACCTGAATATCAGAAAAAATGTTAGTGACGTGATTTGTCTGCTATTTAACTGTGGTCTTGCAATTGAAAAGTTCTAATTAGATTTTTTTTTACTGCATCTGTTATAGTTTCTTACATGCTTTGCTGATTGAACGAAGGTAAAATTGATATGATTGAAGCGATAACGACACTAAACAGTTAAGCCGAACTTTTTCTTAATCATGTTCTACAGTTCCATGTTTGGTTATGTTACACCTATTTTCCTTAGTTGTTACATTATCGGCTAGCTTTATTAAAAATTTCTTTCAAGATACTTATGACTAGCTAAGAATCAACATGCATATGCTATTATTTTGGGATTTTATGTAGATTACTTTGATATTATAGTGCAGAGTTCACAATTTATTATGTAATTAACCTTATATTATTTGTGCTGCAGTGTAAAGTTAGAGACCAGAAATTACCAGTAGCTTTGTCACCGTCATATTTTGGCCAAGCAAATGGTATCTTATTTCTATTATTTCTGATTGTTGTCCTATCTTTTTGATAAAGTTTACATTTGAATTTAATTATAGGCAATATACTAGGGTGTGTGTATATTATCTTTTCTTTAATCAACGCAAATTGTTTAAGTTTGTAAGCATCTGACCATAGGAAGGCATCCAAGAGTACATTCTTTTTAACACTGAACGTGGGTTGCCTCATAAATAGATACAATGCACACCCAATTATTATTTACTCTGACTGTTTGTGTAACGACCTGGCTTCTTGACCGCCTCAAGTTGGTATTTAAACCAGCTTGAGCCATTCAAAATGACAGATTGTTATTTGCTCATGAAGTTGAAATACAAATCACCACAGAATCACAAACAAAGAACATAGAATATCTCACAGCGGAAATAAAATTTATACATTATTACAAAATCTTTTGAATATACATGATATCAGAGTACTGAAAAGTATAGATACAGCAGAGGAATAAAGATGGAGCCATACTAGCATCCTGTAACAGAATATGACATGGTAGATGAATAGCTGGATCTCCAACGAGTCTCAAGTCTATCAGATATATCTACAAGCTGAAATATTCGGTCTAACCCGGGCATTTTGCAAGAAATGAAACAAACAAAATACACAAGTCAGGACTAACAGTCTCATATAGGTGAATTAAATCAAATGAATTGTTAACTGAAATGTACAATAACTTAAAGGAGGTTTGGGATTCCCATCCTCTATGGATCCGCGAAACTAATACATATATATAATAGTACGCTATTATTGTAATGTCTATTCAGTAAAGTAAATATACTGAAAATAGCGTAAGCGGGATTACCATATTACCCTTACACAGTTTATAGGCATCAAGTCTATACAGTACTGTACATTCACTGCACTAGTGTTATCAGAGGGCACTCCATAGAAAGCAACACTAAATCAAAATCATATGGGGCTCGTATAGGATAAATATGACAAGGCACTCGAGGCAATACCCAGGGTAGGATTATACCATTTGTACTCCCGGACCGGTGGTAACGCATAGCAGCCACTACCGCCCACCTTGGAACACACTGTCTTAATCAAAAGAGTGCACCCAAATCAATCACAATACTCATAGAGATGATATCGAAGAAGCGTGTCCAATCAGAGGTGCTACCTCAATTAGTCACGGTATAGCTCCGGTTTTAGTCATTTTAATTATGACCTGAAGGTCAAGGCCAATTCGTTTACGTACGCCATCTTCGATCCAGTGGTCACTTCCGAGCCATCTTGCTGTCGTTTCGATACTCCATCACGCACACAGTTGTTAAAGTGGTGTTGGCACTGACAGAGAGTATGCCACTTACCGTGTAACAACCCGCATTCTACGCATCGGAGGATTGTAGAATATTTATTTCTTTCTTATATGAAGTCGTATAGTCATGTGGCTTTGGGAAACGACCATTGGGGTCATTTCCTATGTTCATGATTTTTGCCGATTTTTAAATGACCGTTCTGCCCCTAGTTGATCTTGTTTCGGCCATAACTTTTGATTGGAAAGGAGTTTTGACCTGAAACTACTTCCATTGGCTTCGGATGATGGTTTACCTTTCCGTAGAGTGGTCGCATGTGGAAAACAGACTTACCGTTTGGGAGAAATGGCTGAAATAAAGTTTGGAAGGTGAAAAACTGCTTAACCGGGCCAAATAGGGTGATTAGTGAATGGGCCCATAACCCATTTCGGGATTAGGGTTATGGGGAGGCTGAAAAGAGTTAGGGTTTCATTCCATTTCAGTTTTATAGCCTCCACTTACCTCTTAGAAACCCTAAAAATGGCCTCCAACCTCTAAATCGCCTCCAAATCACTTTCTAACCAAGGATTAAGCTTAGCAATATCAAATCAAGGGAGATCTTCACCAAATCAAGATTAGAGCTGCTGTTTAGCATTGGTATTCGCTCCATATCAGAGATTTATTTCATATCTAAGGTTTATTTGTGGCTAAGGTGAGTGATTTGCATAGTTTTGCACTAATTACGGTTAATTAAGGGTAATTAGTGAAGATTAATGAAATTAGACTTGATAAAATTCTGGAAAAATATTTATAAATTCGAAATTAATGTTTTACACCTCTGTTAGGAATTTGGTTTGATTTGGTTAAGTTTTACTAATCATATCGTTGGTTTTGCCTAAGCATGCTTAAGGGAAAATATGGGTTTTTGACTATGTTTGATCCATTTTAACCTATCATGTTGTTGTTTTGATGTTTTTGGTTGATTATACATGTTGCTATGACTGTATGGTATGCTTTGTGATTGATTAGAATAGGTAGAATGGTCGAAAACGTCGTCGAATGGCGTAAAACAGCTCGCTGGACAAAGTGCAGGAATTCGGATCGGATAGGGGATTGAGGGCTGGATCGGATCGCCCTATGGGGTTGGGGAACCACATCATGAACCAAGCCATCTCCTCCGAACTGAATCGTCTGCGTGAGGTCCATGAGCATCAAATGTGAACTGCCTCTCATACTCGATCCGAACCACTCGAGAGAAGGAGCTCCGACCCGATCCGCTCATGGATGGTGAGCACGAACCGTTTGTACTTGGCCTGGAGGAGCGCTTTCTCCGACCCGAACCGCCAGAACGACCCCGACCCAAACCCATAGATGGAGACGGACTTGGAGACCCCGACCCGACACGTTGGGGGTGTTGACGATCCGAACCACCACCAGGTGGATGCCACGAGCCAAACCGTGTTGACGATGGAGACCTAAGGGCCGAACCGAACCGATGCTTAAGAGAGGGATCCGAACCGATCCGGTGATGACCAAAAACCCGAGATGCAAAGGTAGTCCAAATGGAAGTTAGAGCTCAGGATCCAGTTGGGAACCAATGAGTTTACTTCATGATTGGGCTTTGCTGCGGGACATGTGCTAAGGAGTTGTCGACGTTCATAACTTCGATTCACCACTGAAAAAGAATGATGGGCTACGTATCGGTGCATTAGAGTCACCGTGACTCGAGGGGCAAAGTGATCGTAGTAAGACTATGAGCCAGTGCAGTGGAGCCATTGTGACTCCATGGGGACAAAGTGGACATAGTAAAGGATTAGTAAGGCTATAGCCAGTGCAGTGGGGTGTGTACGACTCCATGGGGCAAAGTGGACATAGCGAAGGATTAGGGGCTATGGATCAGTGCAGTGAAGCCGTTGTGACTTCATGGGGAAGAGTGATCATAGCAAAGTGTTGGGTGATCGAAGTGGTGGATATCGTATTCTTTACGCACTGAGTGAGAGATGTGAGGATAGTTGCTATGCTTGATTGTTTGCCATCACTATGACATGCACACCACACCCCCGTATGCTTGTACACCATATGTTAGTGGCACCTTAGAGTGTTGTACAGTATGTAGTGCTAACTCTTTGGTTGTAGGTCCAGGTTCATGTATAGTTTAGTATACCTGTTATTGTTTTGTTTAGCTGCTTATCGCTCATACCAGACTTTTGTCTGACCCAGAGTTTTATGTCTCTTCTTATTACTCTAGGTGCTCCTAAACGAGCAGACTAGAGACAGGCTAGCTGGTGATGCACGAATAGCTGATCTGAAGATGAGCAGGAGGCTTCTACGTATGACATATATAGATATTCTCCCTGTGTCGTTGGTGGTCACTACTTTGGGCATTAGTAGTGTACCTTTCTTGTTTAGCTTTTGAGACAGTTTTAAAGTTGTAATAATGTTGGCTTTGGATTATAAGCTGTATTTGGATTTTCCGCTGCTATGATAGTTTGTTTTCAGCTTATGCACTGTCTCACCTGTTTTATGTCAAGTATGTTGTTATTATATTTTGTTCCGTGCGCTGTGAGACATTCTACAGGTTCTTTGTTGATTCTTCGTCTTCTTTCTTTTCTTCCGACGACCGTCTCGTGCTAACTGGACATGTGTACAACGCACTTTTGGAGGAAATGTCGGTTGGTGCGGGGCGGGCCGGCACATTTGGTATCAAAGCTCTAGGTTGCGTAGTTAACCTAGGAAAAGACACTAGGGAGAGATAGTACGTATATGAGAGTGTGTATTTGTGATTACTTTGGTTTTCAAAAGCTATATATGTATATGCTATTAGTACTATAAGGATGAAGTTGTACTACACTAGCACCACTATGGAGATAGTTAATTGCTTTCTCTTTACAGATTGAACGATGAGTCGAGACACGAGGGGTGTTGGTAGAGGGGCCAATGATGGAAATGCTCCTGACATGAGGACGATGTTCTCTGACTTCATGAGAGAGATGCTTAGGGATGTTCAGGGAGCAGTTCCCAATGTCGGTAATGGTGGTGGTCCAGTAGTGCCGGCGCCTAGGACTGATTTCACCAAGCTGTGCAAGGATTATACTAACCTTGGTGGGAAGCCGTTCCACGGAATGGAGTCGGCCACGGATGTTCAGGATTGGTTGGATAGCTGTGATCGTATCTTCGACAACTTGGGTATCGAGGATGCGATGAAGAGAAGGCTAGCGTCTTGTCAGCTGCAAGGGCGAGCGATGAATTGGTGGAATGCTATTAAGACGGCCACTCCGGAGGATCAGGTTACTTAGGATCAGTTTAAGGCTCGCTTTAGCGACAAGTTTATCCCAACTGCTCAGAAGTCGGAATTGTTTAGGAAGTTCTTAGAGCTTAAGCAAAATGGTAGGGCAGTCTCGGACTATATTTCTGAGTTCGACACTTTGTCGAAGTATGGATTATCCCTTATCGATACTCCTGAGAAGAAGAATGAGAAGTTCATTACTGGTTTGAATGGATACTTGGGGGAAAGGCTTATCAACCACATCGATGAGACTTTTGAATCGATTGTGGGGAAGCTTTGAGATAAGAGAGTCTTTACCCTAAGTCAAAGACTGAGGTTGCATCTGCAGAAGGGCTGAAGCCGCAAGCAGACGGTGGAGGCAAGAATAACACTCAGAACAAGAGGAAGCAGAACCAAACTAAGGATGGCTAGAAAAAGAGCAAGAAAGATGTTTAGTGCTTCGGCTGTGGTAAGAAGGGCCATTATGCCAAAGAATGTCGGGCCAAACCAGCGGATAGGAAGTGCTACAACTGTGGTCAAGTGGGACATCATAAGGATAAATGTCCACAACCTTTTAAAGAGAAAAAGATTATGAAAGCATATGTTATTAATGTTGTTCCTTCTTCGTCGAATGCCACAACTGCGGCGGAGAAAGGAAAGAATGTTGTCATTCAAGGTTTGCTTTCTATTCTTGATGTACCTGTTCGAGTTTTGTTTGATACTGGGGTTTCCCGTTCCTTCATATCTAGTGACCTGGTAGATAGGTTGGGACTGGAACCCGAGATAGTCGATAGACCGTTGGTTGTGACGAACCCGATTGGTGGTTCGACTAACCTTAGTATGATTTGCCGAAATTTGGTCTTATCGAGTCATGGATGTATGTTTGTTTGTGATTGCTTTGTTTTGGGCTTTACTGGGTATGGCATTATATTGGGGGTCGATTGGCTCCAAAGGTACGGGGTGGTGGTAGACTGTGAGGGCTTTTTGGTGACAGTTAGGGCGGATGATGGGCGGAGGGTAGTGTTTGGTAGTCTACCTAGTGATGGGGTAATGACTAGTTTTATAAATTCCCTTGACATCCCGCATGACGAGTTGTCAGATGTGCCCGTGGTTGGCCAGTATCCGGACGTCTTCGAGGAAGTGACCGGACTTCCACCACACCGAGAGATTGAGTTCCGTATTGATTTAGTGAAAGATGCCAGACCTATAGTGATGCCACTTCGTCGTATGGCACCAAAGGAGCAGCGAGAGCTCGGGGTGCTAGTAAGCGATCTTTTGAAGAAGGGGTTTATTAGAAGAAGTGTCTCCGAGTGGGGAGCACCAGTTGTGTTTACCACTAAGGCAGATGGTTCCCTTCGTTTGTGTGTGGACTATCGCGAATTGAATAAGGTGACGAGGAAGAATAAGTATCCTCTACTGCGGATAGATGATTTGTTTGATCAACTGGAAGGAGCAAGAGTGTTCTCCCAGTTGGACCTCGCGACAAGATTTCATCAGCTCCGAGTAGCGGCTGAGAGTGTTCCCAAAACGGCGTTTAGGACGCCGTCTGGATTTTATGAGTGGTTGGTCATGCCATTTGGGTTGACCAATGCACCAACATACTTCGTGGATCTTATGAATCGGGTATTCAGAGATTAGTTGAATAAGTTTGTTCTTGTGTTCTTAGACGACATCCTTGTTTACTCGAGGACATAGGAAGA
Organism: Allium sativum; assembly: GCA_030737875.1. Lineage (NCBI taxonomy): Eukaryota > Viridiplantae > Streptophyta > Magnoliopsida > Asparagales > Amaryllidaceae > Allium > Allium sativum. The sequence continues at coordinate 41,627 of JASFAX010003676.1, forward strand.
ACACAAGGGACATTTAAGGATAGTGATGGAGGTGTTGAGAAAACACCAATTGAAAGCGAAATTTTCTAAGTGTCACTTGTGGAGGAGGGAAGTGAGATTCTTGGGCCATGTTGTTTCAGAGAATGGTATTGCCGTGGACCCTGCGAAGGTGGCTACCGTACAAGATTGGTCTACGCC
>JASFAX010003677.1:0-41802 GCA_030737875.1 Allium sativum
GGTTCAAAAAGTCCCTTTTGTAAGTTTACATGACTAAAGTAAGAATCATGATTTCATATTAGAAATATTTATGCCATGAACAAATTTAACTATACTTATGCCATGCTTATGTTTGACATTATGCCATGTTTATGCTAGAAGTATTTATGCCATGCTTATGTTTGACATTATGTCATGCTTATGCTAGAAATATTTATGCCATGCTTATGGTTGACATTATGCCTAAATAAAAATATAGGTTCATGTGACAATAATGATATCTCAATTACAAGTTCACATGCTTTGATTCATGTCACCTATGTTACCACTATGCAAGTACACCAGTTTCTATGTTGTATTTCCAACGTCATATTGCAAGTTCATGCGCTCACCTTCCCCTTTTTGCGTATGTAATCACGCCTTAAGCCTCCCCTTTTCGCATGGCTAATTTGGGCTTTAAAAGGCTAAGCCCAAAATATATATAAACGGACGTGTTAAACGGGGGAAAATAACGTTGGGTTAAAATTACTAATGAATGAAAATATAAAATAGAAGGGCCTAAGTTCAAGTATGGGTTGGGCCCATGATTGGTGTAACCTTTACACCATTAACTTAATAATGGGCCGCAAATATTTACATATAAGGAATAAAGAGGAATGACAAAATATGTAAATGTAGAACATACGAGGTGTTTAACCCGAGGTTGGATTGAGTTGTGATGTAAACCTGCCCGGAATCGCCCGGCTGTCCAGTAGTCACAACAATACCTATCCAATGTGGGAGGTTAAACATGGAGCCCAGCAAGGACCCGAGGTTAGATTGAGTTGTGGCGTAAGACTGCCCGGAACCAACCGGCAACAGGCAGCCACAACAATACCTGTCTAATGTGAGAGGTCAGGGCCTTAATAAGACAATTAAGGCTGAGTCAGGATTGATAGGATTAAGTGAACTAAAGACTTAATCAAAATGGAACATGCTAAACTAAACGGACTGGTGGGGGTTAGGTTAGAAAACACTTAACCAACTTAGCATGTTGGCTAGAGATAGAAAACCTAGTAACGGGGGACCCATTTCAGCAGTAACCCTAGAAGGTGTATCAGGATACCCTGAAACTAGGCAGGGTGGGGCACGATTACTGGGCTGATTGTAAGAGGTCAAAGCGACGGCGGTGGTGTAGCAGTGTAGGTTCTAACGGAGTGCGGGCGTGCACACACTCCGGCGCAGAAAAATAAGGCACTGGACACCAGTAGCATACCTGTGCACTCTAAGGTTGTGTCGGGTTGCCACTATGGGACTTGATACACCCCATGGTGGCACCAGCATAGGTAACTACAACATCGGGGGCCGTAAGACACATGTAACTATGCGAGTAGGAGCCGATCATCATAGAATGGATCACATCACCCTGATTATGGGGTGCAAATTGGAAACTAGTTTATATGGGTTCAGAGATTAACACGGGGTACGATGGTCTATTCGACCCTAGACAACTTAACCAAGTTTATAGTGCTTGCCCACTTCTTGTTTATACTTATCATACCCAGTTCTTTATTCATAGACAAAATAGTACTAGACTTACTCAGGCTTTATGTCTGACTCTACTTTTCTTTCGTCTTCTTTCTTCCATTCACCCCCCCCCCCCAGGTCCTCAGGGAGGGAACACATCAGCTTGACCAACCTCAACATCCGGCTTGAAGAAGAGAAATGTATTGCTTGGACTTTCCTGTTTTGAACTATGGCTTTGGACAATCCACTATGGGGCTTTTGCAGTTTATCTATGTTTTATTTATGCTTCTTTAAATAATGTACTCAAGACAGATTATGAAAGTGTTATGTTATGTTTTTGGAAAGGATGTTGTTGTAACACGTATTTGACTTTATGAAATAAAGTTTGTTGTTCTTCCGCTGTTTACAAATATGTGTTCTTATATCTGTCTTGTATATCTGTGACTTGTACTTATAAACCTCCACCAAAATTAGGGAATTCCCTTTGAGAGTGACCCTAACGGAGGTGGGGTGTTTCACTTGGTATCAGAGCGAGGTTTACCTGATAAGATAAAAAGTTTTGAAAAATTATTTTCAAAAAGGAAATTTAAAGAAGCAATTTTTAAAAGAAAAATATTATTTTATTTTAAAAAGGCAAAGTCCACTCCCCAAAGCCATAGGAACTATCTCTTATCCTTCGTTTTGAATCTATCCTTTTTGTTTCAGCATGTTCCAAGAACTTAACTTGCCGGAAGGGGTGCCAATACCTGGTTGGTTTAGACGGTTCTTAGAAGCAAGGGCCACTCAGCCAGGTCCTACCGTTCCTCCTCCCCCAGCTGATGGAAATCATCCAGCTGCAGCAGCACCTTTTCCTCCACCTCCTCCTCGGGGAAACACATTCGCTAAGATATGCAAAGATTTTAAAGCTATGGGAGGAAGGGATTTCCATGGAACTGAGTCCTTCGTAGCAGCTAGAAATTGGCTGAAAGAAACTGAGGACCTATTCATCATCTTTGAGGTAGAAGATAGACAAAAAGTACAGTTGGCAGTATGGCTATTGAAGGGCGAGGCTTCCTACTGGTGGGAAGTCACTAATGCTGAAAGACCAGTGGAGACATGGGAGGACTTTAGGGCAAGGTGTGAGACTAAGTTTCTCTCAGATGCAGAAAGAAGTTTGCAGTTGGAAAAATTCTTATTTCTTAAGCAAGGGGACAAGACAGTCAGAGAGTATGTGAATCAGTTTGATGAGCTGGCTAGGTTTGGGCTTGACCTAGTCAATACCCCACACAAGAAGGCTCTTCGTTTCGTCAAAGGGTTGAATGAGCCATTACACAGTTTGGCCATGACTCATATACCCATGGGAGCCACGTATGAAAGATTGGTGCAAATGGCATTGCTGAATGAAGAGGATAAGGGCAAGAAGAAAGAGGGTTTGCAGCCCAAGAAGACAGACTTTAAGAAGGGCGGGAAAGGCAACAAAGAGAAGAGGAAGTGCAATTTCTGTGGCAAAGTGGGGCACTTAGTAAAGGACTGCCGGAAAAAGAAGGCCAAGGAGAATGGTGGGTGCTTTTCTTGCGGTGAGACAGGCCACAGGGCTAAGGACTGCCCAAAGAAAAGAGGACAGGGGCAGAGGGCTGGATCCACCCCAGGGGCACAGGTTCATGTGCTAGAAGCGCCACCTCTGCAACAGCGAGGTATAAATTCTTCTGTAGAAAGTGTAGTTTATCTTTATGATCACCCCGTTCGCACTTTATTTGATTCTGGCGCATCACACTCCTTTATCTCGTCTGCTTTAGTAGAATCTCTGCACCTAGAAACTAGTATGGTAGAAGACCCCTTAATTGTTTCAAACCCAATTGGGGGCCCAGCTCATTTGTCTCTGATCTGTGTGGGATTGAAAATTTCTATTCTAAGTGTAGAATTCCATTGTAGTGCCTTTGTTTTGGGCTTTTCGGGGTATGGTTTGATTTTGGGTATGGATTGGCTATCCAGTAATGGGGCCATCCTTGATTGTGAGAAAAGGGTTGTTAGGCTCCTAACCCAGCTCGGTAATACTTTGGAAATTTCTTGTAATCCCTCGTATGCGGTTATGCTTAGTTATCTTGAATCGCTAAATGCCTCTGTAGAAAATTTGCAATCAGTTAGAGTGGTCCGGGAATATCCGGATGTCTTCGAAGAGGTGAAGGGCTTGCCTCCGAAGCGGGAAATAGACTTTCGCATATATCTTGTAGATAATGCAAAGCCCGTTGCATTGCCCGTTAGACATATGGCTCCACGAGAAAGGAAAGAGCTCAGTAAACAGATTAAAGAGCTTCTAGAAAAGGGGTTCATTAGGAGGAGCATTTCAGAATGGGGCGCTCCGGTGGTGTTCGCTACAAAGGCGGATGGTTCACTTCGTCTATGTGTTGACTATAGGGAGCTCAACAAGCTAATGAAAAAGAATAGGCACCCTCTCCCTAGAATTGACGATTTATTTGACCAGCTTGTAGGAGCGTCTGTTTTCTCCCAACTCGATTTAGCAACCGGTTTTCATCAGCTAAGGGTGGCTGAAGATAGCATCGATAAAACGGCGTTCAGAACCCCAGACGGTTTCTTTGAATGGCTTGTCATGCCTTTCGGCTTGACAAATGCACCTGCTTACTTCGCGGACCTGATGAGTAGGGTATTTAGAGATTTCCTCAACAAATTCGTAGTGGTCTTCGTAGAAGATATCATTACCTTCTCAAAGAGTGAAGAGGAACATGCTCAGCACCTAAGGGCAATCATGGAAACTTTGCGAGTCCATCAACTAAAAGCCAAATTCTCCAAATGCCACTTTTGGAGAGAAGAGGTGAGGTTCCTTGGGCACATAGTATCCAAACAAGGGTTAGCAGTAGACCCTGCTAAGGTAGTGGCGGTACAGGATTGGAAGACACCAAGGAATGCAACTGAGGTCCGAAGCTTCCTAGGACTAGCAGGTTTCTATCGAAAATTTATAAGGAATTTTGCGAAAATCTCAGCTCCGCTCACGAAATTGACTAAGAAGAATCTAGTCTTCAATTGGGACTTGGATTGCGAGTTTGCTTTCCAACGACTAAAAAGGGCTCTCACAACAGCCCCAGTTTTGACGCTGCCGGATGGGAGCAAGATGTTCACTTTTTATACGGATGCATGTGGGACAGGGCTAGGCGTCGTCTTAATGCAAGAAGGAAGGATAGTAGCTTATGGCGGGAGGCAGTTGAAGGTGCCCGAAAAGAACTACCCAACCCACGATCTTGAGTTAGCCGCCATCGTCTTTGCACTCAAGTCTTGGCGACACTATCTCCTAGGTGAGAAGTTCGAACTTTACACTGACCATAAATCGTTGAAATATCTTTTCTCGTAGAAGGATCTTAACTTGAGGCAACAAAGATGGATGGAGTTTCTTGCCTCGTACGATTTTGAAATCTCCTACACTCCGGGCAAAGGCAACGTAGTGGCAGACGCGTTGAGCCGAAAGAAATTGACCCTAAGCCCGTTGTTTGTTAAAAGACAAAGCCTAGAGTTTATAGCCAGCTTCGACTTTAGGCCTTCCTCCGATTTCGTACCAGGCTTGCTTGCATCTCTCGAAGTGCGCCCGACTTTAGTGGATTCAGTAAGGGCAGCACAACGCGAAGACCCTCAGCTCGTGGAAATAATTGATAGGCTAATTAGGGGTGAGACTTCAAGTCACCTCAACAGATACTCCATCGATGATAAGGGTTTGCTAAGGCGAGACGGAAGACTATGCGTCCCACAAGCAAAAGTTTTAGTGAAGAAGGTTCTCGAGGAGGCACATCACTCCAAGATGACGATACACCCAGGCGGAGATAAAATGTACAAAGACATAAAAAGGACTTTCTTCTGGAACGGTATGAAAAAGGACGTGGCAGAGTTCGTTTCTAAGTGTATGGTGTGCCAACAGGTTAAGGCAGAACAGAAAAAGCCTGGCGGACTGCTACATCCTCTGGAGGTCCCACAGTGGAAGTGGGATAGCATCTCAATGGACTTCATCGATGGGCTGCCTAGGTCTAGGAGAGGCAACACTAGCATTTGGGTAATAGTGGATAGGCTTACTAAAAGCGCCCACTTTTTACCTGTCAAAAGTAAGAGAACTGCCTCATCCCTAGCATCACTTTACCTTAAGGAAATCGTTCGACTCCATGGAATACCATCTAGCATTGTTAGTGACCGAGACCCCATCTTCACCAGCGAGTTTTGGCGGAGTCTGCAAGAAGCAGTAGGAACGCAGTTATGCTTGAGCACAGCCTATCATCCCCAAACCGACGGCCAAACAGAGAGAGTGAACAAAGTTTTGGAAGACCTTTTAAGGCTATGCGTCCTTGACTTCGGAGGGACATGGGAAGACCACCTTCCTTTGGTGGAATTCGCCTACAACAACAGCTATCAAGCAACCATCGGAATGGCGCCCTTCGAAGCTTTATGTGGAAGACCGTGCCGATCGCCCACTTGTTGGTGGGAGTCCACGGATAAGCTCATACTTGGACCAGATATGATCCGAGAGACCTCAGAGAAAGTAGACTTAATACGAAGAAGGATGAAGACGGCCCAAGACAGACAAAAGTCCTATGCCGACAAGAGAAGGACCGACCTTGAATTTGAGGTTGGAGACAGAGTTTTTCTCAAGGTATCACCACTAAGGAACGTTGTTCGTTTTGGAACCACAGGAAAACTGGCACCAAGGTTCATAGGGCCATTCCCTATTATCGAGAAAATTGGGAAAATGGCCTATAGATTAGAGCTACCCGAGAAGTTGGCTGGAGTCCACAACGTTTTTTATGTTTTATATCTTTGAAAATGTCTGCATGAGTCTGCTGAAGTGGTAGAGCCAAATATACTCGAAGAGGCCGAAGTGGAACGCGAAGCAACCATAAGAAAGGTTCCAACCCGCATCTTAGGAACGGAAGTGAAGAAGCTACGCAACCGCGAAGTCAAGCTCGTCAAAGTTCGGTGGAGCGACGCCGAGGAAGACGCGACTTGGGAAACTGAAGCTAGAATCCGTACAGCCTACCCTTTTCTGTTCGAGGGTACATCCTTGATCTTTCATTTTCCTTAAGTTGCGCTTTTATCTATCTTTTAGGTATATTTCCTCGACCTTATCTTTTAGGTAGAATCTTTTTGGATGGAAACATGTAGTTGAAACATGTTATGTATGATGGTTCCAAGTGGTTGCAAGTGATTGCTCGTGGTTGCATATACACACACAATCTAGGTTTTAGATCGGCTCAGTCACTTCATATTGCATATGCATATATGTTTGTATTCGTATGTGGTTGAACTTTAATGTATTGATGTATGGATGCTGCATTTGTATTGAATGATTGTGCACTCATGTAGAATCAAGAATAGGAAAATTTGCATACATAATGGATTCATGGCACTTACATAATTCGCATTAAGTAGGTCAACTGAATCAGTAGACCGCCTGATTTTGCATTAGATAAGTACATGTACACACACACTTCGCATATGATCATGAAGCATTAGAAGTCTTTTAAGGACAATGGATGCTCGTGTTTGATGGATGAGTAGATGGATGATTGGATGTTAGGATATACATTCCTCCTAACTTGAAGATTTCGGGGACGAAATCCTTTTAAGTGGGGGAGAATGTAACACCCCGAAAATCCTATAACTGTGAAATTAACAAATTAAAGTATAATTAATTTGAAATCAAAGAACCAAGGGAAACGGGATACGCCATTGCGTTCGTCTCGGAAAAATACGCGAAATAGAGTCCGAGTTTTCGAAAAACGGAGTCCGTATGAAGAAGATATGGCCTTCGGAAGTTTTGAATTAAATTTAAAATTCAAACAGAATAAAATAATTAAAAATCGGGCCCAATGAGCCAAGGCGGATAAACACCCGCCTAGGCCACCCAGGTCGACTGGGCTGTCGACCTGGGCTACCCATATCGACAAGGTTGTCGACAGCCCTATCGACAGGGGTGTCGACCTGGTCGAGCCCAGCCAACCTGGCTGGCCAGGTCTGTGTTTGGCCGATTTTCTGTGGTCTGCTTTGTCACTAGGGCTAGGTGGCAAATTTTAATTGGTCTCTCTATCGAATGAATGGCTAGGATCAATCCAAGCAACATCAATGGTCCTAATCAGTTCCTAACCTCTATATAAACAACCCTAGACTAAACCCTAATCTATTCATTCAAAATTAAGAACATAGCCGCCATGTTGCTGAGGAACGACTAAGAGTAGCCGCCAACTAGAGAGAGGATTAGGAGGAAAATTCTAAAGCTTGAAGAGACCTAAATCAAATCAATTCAACAAAGGAATTTGCGTCTTCAATCCCTAAACTAGAGAATTCATCAAACCATTGTAAGTAGAGTATTACTTTGGTATGGATAAACAATTGTGTTGGTTTGTATGCTTGAATTGTGGAAATAAAGTTATTCATATTTGTGCATTCTTATCAATTTGAAATATTATATACGTTTGGGTATTCTTGAATTATGTTATTCATGTTATAAAGAACTACATGCGGTAGTTCTATGCAAGTATACGTTTGGAATATTTCGCAAATTATGTAATCCATGTTGAAGCTACATGTATGTAGTTGATTTAAATTTATGCAAGTTTGGGGTTTCGCTACTATGCCATCATGATGTATATTTTTGTGCATAAATCATTTTGTAAGTAATTAGAACAAGTTTGGTTATTATAATCCATAGGAAATTATGTTGAGAATTTGGCATCATGTATTAAGCCATGCTTTTGTACTAGAAAACCTATTTGCAAACTTATGAATATGGCTAGGCTATGAATGATATTTGGCATAATTGAAAACCATGATTAAGTCTATCTTAACTATACTTATGCCATGAACAAATTTAACTATACTTATGCCATGCTTATGTTTGACATTATGCCATGTTTATGCTAGAAGTATTTATGCCATGCTTATGTTTGACATTATGTCATGCATATGCTAGAAATATTTATGCCATGCTTATGGTTGACATTATGCCTAAATAAAAATATAGGTTCATGTGACAATAATGATATCTCAATTACAAGTTCACATGCTTTGATTCATGTCACCTATGTTACCACTATGCAAGTACACCAGTTTCTATGTTGTATTTCCAACGTCATATTGCAAGTTCATGCGCTCACCTTCCCCTTTTTGCGTATGTAATCACGCCTTAAGCCTCCCCTTTTCGCATGGCTAATTTGGGCTTTAAAAGGCTAAGCCAAAAATATATATAAACGGACGTGTTAAACGGGGGAAAATAACGTTGGGTTAAAATTACTAATGAATGAAAATATAAAATAGAAGGGCCCAAGTTCAAGTATGGGTTGGGCCCATGATTGGTGTAACCTTTACACCATTAACTTAATAATGGGCCGCAAATATTTACATATAAGGAATAAAGAGGAATGACAAAATATGTAAATGTAGAACATACGAGGTGTTTAACCCGAGGTTGGATTGAGTTGTGATGTAAACCTGCCCGGAACCGGCCGGCTGTCCAGTAGTCACAACAATACCTATCCAATGTGGGAGGTTAAACATGGAGCCCAGCAAGGACCCGAGGTTAGATTGAGTTGTGGCGTAAGACTGCCCGGAACCAACCGGCAACAGGCAGCCACAACAATACCTGTCTATTGTGAGAGGTCAGGGCCTTAATAAGACAATTAAGGCTGAGTCAGGATTGATAGGATTAAGTGAACTAAAGACTTAATCAAAATGGAACATGCTAAACTAAACGGACTGGTGGGGGTTAGGTTAGAAAACACTTAACCAACTTAGCATGTTGGCTAGAGATAGAAAACCTAGTAACGGGGGACCCTTTTCAGCAGTAACCCTAGAAGGTGTATCAGGATACCCTGAAACTAGGTAGGGTGGGGCACGATTACTAGGCTGATTGTAAGAGGTCAAAGCGACGGCGGTGGTGTAGCAGTGTAGGTTCTAACGGAGTGCAGGCGTGCACACACTCCGGCGCAGAAAAATAAGGCACTGGACACCAGTAGCATACCTGTGCACTCTAAGGTTGTGTCGGGTTGCCACTATGGGACTTGATACACCCCATGGTGGGACCAGCATAGGTAACTACAACATCGGGGGCCGTAAGACACATGTAACTATGCGAGTAGGAGCCGATCATCATAGAATGGATCACATCACCCTGATTATGGGGTGCAAATTGGAAACTAGTTTATATGGGTTCAGAGATTAACACGGGGTACGATGGTCTATTCGACCCTAGACAACTTAACCAAGTTTATAGTGCTTGCCCACTTCTTGTTTATACTTATCATACCCAGTTCTTTATTCATAGACAAAATAGTACTAGACTTACTCAGGCTTTATGTCTGACTCTACTTTTCTTTCGTCTTCTTTCTTCCGTTTCCCCCCCCCCCTCCCCAGGTCCTCAGGGAGGGAACACATCAGCTTGACCAACCTCAACATCCAGCTTGAAGAAGAGAAATGTATTGCTTGGACTTTCCTGTTTTGAACTATGGCTTTGGACAATCCACTATGGGGCTTTTGCAGTTTATCTATGTTTTATTTATGCTTCTTTAAATAATGTACTCAAGACAGATTATGAAAGTGTTATGTTATGTTTTTGGAAAGGATGTTGTTGTAACACGTATTTGACTTTATGAAATAAAGTTTGTTGTTCTTCCGCTGTTTACAAATATGTGTTCTTATATCTGTCTTGTATATCTGTGACTTGTACTTATAAACCTCCACCAAAATTAGGGCATTCCCTTTGAGAGTGACCCTAACGGAGGTGGGGTGTTTCAGCAAAGCTTTAGGAGATCAGCCCGAGTCCAGCAATGCAGCAGCCTCTACTCAGCAAGCTGGTAGGATGCCCAAAGGCAGCTGTTACAATTGCGGTAAGAAGGGGCATTATTCTAATGTATGCACCGCCCCAAAGAGACTAAAGGAAAATCCCGAACGCTCAAATCTGAACCCCGGCAGCTCAGCTGAATGCTGCTACTGCCATTAGAAGGGGCACTATAGCAGGAATTGTCCTTTGAAGAAGAATGCACAGGTAGCTCATGTTTATGACAGGGGAAACCCGTCGGCTATCACTGATGGATCAGGTAAACCCGACGTCTTGGGAGGTACCCTTACTATTAAAAATATTCCTGTTTCTGTAATTTTTGACACTGGTGCATCACGTAGCTTCATTTCTAGTAACACTGTTCACAAGTTAAAATTGAAACAAAGAATGCTTAAAGAACCTATTAAAGTTCAAAACCCGATAGGGGGCTCTATCATTCTCAGTTCAAATTGTAGAGTACCTATTTCCTTTTCTCGATACCGATTTCCTTTTGATTCGATCGCCATGGATTTTCGGGAGTTCGACATTATTTTGGGGCTGCATTGGTTAACGAAATATGAGTCAGAAGTCAAATGTGCTGAAAGAATTGTTAAAGTTAAAACAAAACTTGGATATATTATTATACCATGTCACGGCTCAGAAACAGATAGAAAAGAATTTTGGTCTGCTTTGGAAGTTATTCCCACTTCATTAGAAACGATTCCTATCGTTAAAAACTATGCGGATGTGTTTGAAGAAGTCGAAAACTTACCTCTGCAAAGAGAAATAGAATTCAAAATCGATCTAATTCCGAATGCCAGACTAGTAGTACATCCAATTCGAAGAATGGCCCCGAAAGAAAAGGAAGAGTTGGGCAACCAGACTCGAGAAATGCTTTGGAAAGGGCTGATCAGGCCAAGCTTTTCAGATTGGGGAGAAGCAGTAGTGTTTGTCACGAAATCAGACGGTACACTACAACTATGTGTTGATTATCGAGATCTCAATAAGTAGACACTAAAGAATAAATATCCATTGTCGCGAATAGATGATTTGCTAGATCAATTAAATAGGGCAAGGTTATTCTCTTGAATGGACCAAGCTACAGGTTTCCACCAATTACGTATAGCCTAAGACTGTGTTCCTTTGACAGCCTTTAGGGGTCCCGATTTATTCTACGAATGGTTAGTAATGTCGTTCGGCTTGTGTAACGCTCCCGCTTACATCGTTGATTTAATGAACAAAGTGTTCCATGGTGTCTTGAATAAATTTGTTCTGGTCTTCATCGATGAAATCTTAATCTACTACAAGTCAGAAGGCGAGCGTGCAAAACATCTAGAACAAGTGTTGGAAATTCTAAGAAGAAATGTCTTGAAAGCTAAATTTTCTAAGTGTATCTTCTGGCTAGATGAAGTTAAGTTCCTTGGCCATGTCGTATCAAAAGAAGGGATTGTTGTTGATCCAAGCAAAATTACAACGATTCAGGACTGGAAACAGCCTACATCCCCACAGAAGTTCAAAGTTTCCTTGGATTGGCTAGTTACTATCAGGAATTCGTTAAGGTTTTTTTTGAAGATATCCGGCGTATTAACAAAGCTCACAAAGAAACATAAGAAATTCAAGTGGACTCCAGAATGTGAGGAAGCTTTCGGAGAACTGAAACTGAAGTAGACAACTGCTCCAGTATTAGCAATTTTAGATGGCAACCAGGACTTGACGGTATGGATGGATGCTTCTATTAGAGGGCTTGGCACAGTATTAATGCAAAAGGGCCAAGTGGTCGCTTATGCTAGCCGCCAGCTGAAGCCGCATGAAAGGAACTATACAACTCATGATCTTGAGTTGTTAGCCATCATGTTTGCTTTCAGAATCTGGAGGCATTATTTGTTAGGAGAGAAGTTCGAACTATTTACCGATCATTAATCATTGAAGTATTTATTCACTCAGAAAGATCTGAACTTGGGACAACAACGTTGGTTAGAATTCCTGGTAGCATACGATTTTGAGATTCTATACACTCCAGGGAAAGCCAATGTTGTGGCAGATGCGCTCACAGAAAGAATGAAATCATCGCAAGTTTTATCATTACGTCTTCATTAATTGACAGGATCTCTGCCCTTCAGAAAGAAGATAATTTTGTTAAGGAGATGATCAAAAGAATTAAAAAGGGCGTAGACTCCAGCTTCCAAGTGGATAGTGAGGGAGTTCTGAGATTAAAAGGAAGAATTTGTGTTCTCGACATCTCCGAGCTAAAAAGGGAAGTGCTTGATGAATGTCATAGGTCCAAATTCAATATCCATCCCGGTGTGAGCAAAATGTATAATGACCTCAAACGCACATTCTGGTGGAAGGCGATGAAGAGAGATATTTCGTTATATGTTAGCAGATGCTCCACTTGCCAACTAGTCAAAAGCGACCAACAAAAACTCGCCGGATTATTACAACCATTAGATATTCCAGGATGGAAATGGGAGCAGATTTCCATGGACTTCATAGATGGTTTGCCTCGAACTAAGAAAGGTAATTGCGGTATTTGGGTGATCGTAGATCGCTTCACGAAGACTGCCCATTTCATACCTGTCAGATCCAATAGAACGGCTCAAAGTTTGGCGCAGATTTACTTCAAAGAAATAGTTAAACTGCATGGAGTGCCGCTTAGTATAGTCAGTGATAGAGATCCACTATTTACTACCAAATTCTGGGAAGCATTCCAGACAGAATTGGGAACCAAGTTGAATCTAAGTACCGCTTACCACCCTCAGACAGATGGCCAAACTGAGCGTGTGAACAGAATTTTAGAAGATTTATTGCAGGCTTGTATTATCGATTTTGGCGGGTCATGGGAAGATCACTTGCATTTGACAGAAATCTCATGTAACAATAGCTATCAAGCAAGTTTGGGAATGTCGCCATTTGAAGCATTATATGGTAGACCGTGCAAATCTCCAGCATGTTGGGTAAAACTTTGTAACAGACTCGTATTGGGACCCGATATGATTCGTGATGCAGCTGACAAAGTAGACCTCATCAAGAAGCGATTGAAAACCGCGCAAAGCCAACAGAAAAGTTATGCAGATTCTAGAAGAAGAGATTTGTCATTTGCTGTTAGCGATTATGTTTATCTAAGAGTTTCTCCGATGAGGGGAGTAATGAGATTCTGTAAAACTGGGAAGTTGGCACCGAGATTTATTGGTCCCTTTCCTAATCTTGAACGAATTGGAACTCTGGCTTATAGGGTTCAATTACATGATTGGTTGCCTGGAGTGCATGATGTGTTCTACGTATCTCAACTTAGAAAACGTGTGCATGATCCAGATCTTGTTGTAGAAGAAGCAGCGCAACAGTACTTGGAAATTACTCCTGAATTAGCAGTCAGAAGAGAGCCATTAAAGATTGTTGGCAAAGAAACTAAAGAACTTAGGAGGAAAAATGTTCATTTAGTTAAAGTGCAGTGGAGTAGTGATCCTAGAGACTGTACTTGGGAGACTGAGGAAAGCATTAGGCAAGCTTACCCCAAATGCAGAGTAGACATCTCTGACTAACTCTGGTGCAAGGTACCTTCAAAATACTTTGCATTTCCATTTTTGTTTCCTACTTTTCTGTTGTTTCCTTTTCGGGGACGAAAAGTTTTAAGTGGGGGAGATTGTAACAACCCGGAAAATGCGAGCCAATTTAAATTATTTAAATTGGTTATTTTAAAAGAATTTAAACTATTGAAATAGAATATTTCAATAAAATAATGAATTAGAAATAGCGTGGCAGTTTGAAAATTTGAATTCAAACTTTGACTGATTGTACCGGGTGGAAAATATAACCGATTTTAGTGAAACCAAAAATATTTAAATGTGTTTATGAATACCTTTCTAACGAATCAGAAAAATCGAAGTTTCATACAGAGAATCAAAATTTATGGCCAAATGAATTTTCAGAAAGCTCGCTATATAGAATATATAGCCCTTGAAAATAGACATTTTGCAAACGACCTCGGAATTCGACGAAACCACTTTTGTTGGATCCGGGATGTCAAACTATTTCTAGGTTTCAAATTTCATAATTTTTGAAGCTAGTATCGGAGCGTGGCAAAGAAAATGTGATTGGAAAATTTATGTTTAATTGGATCAGCCAGAAAATGGCCATTTTTCAAACGACCTCAGAATTCGATGAAACTAGTTTTGTTGGGACCGTAGCGTCAAAACATAGCTAGATTTATTTTTCTGGAATTTTTCGAATCAGTTTGTGGCCCTGGCAAATTGAAATGTAGGTTCAAATTAAATATTTAATGTTTTATACTTTAATTTGAAAAATAACTGACTGTAACAATCGAATTGGCCTACGAAACATATCCCATTGTGTCCGGGATTGGGGTATTTAGCTAGGGGCGACAGTCGTTGGGTTGAAATTGGTGTTCGTTTAGACAAAAGGATATTTATGAATTTTAAATAAGTAAATAAAAAATATAATGGGCCAATCCCTCTCTTTCTCTTTCATTCCTCGTCGACCGGTCAAACCTAATACCCCCCCCCCCCCCCACGAACGACGGAAGCTACTCCCATCTTCCCGACCAAATCGTCGCCGCCACATCCGTCTTCATCCCCACCTCCAGTTGAGCTTTCTGTTCGCCTCACCCTCCTCTATAAATCCGTACAACTTTCGCCTGGTATAGTGGGATATTTTCGTCGAATCACCTCGAGGAAGGCGTCGACTTTGGAGCTCCGTCGTGAGCTACAGGGACCACCGAATTGGGTGCCACCACCGGCGCCGGAAACCCTATTCGAAGCTCTTCGACGCTGCAGCACCGGATTGAGACAAAACTTCACGGATCGAGCGAAAATTTAAAACCTAGTTTCGAGCAGGTTATAGAAAGGTACGGTTTATTTTATCTGAAATGATTTTATCGGCTTAAAAGTGTTGCAAACTTTGAAAAATCGTATCTTTATCATGTGTTGACGAAATTCGATGAAACACGAAACATTGTGACCGCAAGGAGGCTCTCTACCATCTTAGAAGAGAATGCAGATTTTTCTTAGCTATCTACGATTTTTAGCACCTCGAAAACCAATGTGAGAAATCTAAATTAAATTGTGTGAATGAAATCGTGTTGTATAAATTATATAAGCGAAGTATAAATTATATACGCATTGTATACCTCATGTACATGTGTTGTATAAGTTATATGAGCAATGTATAAATTATACAAGCGTTGTATGAAACATATATGCTTTGAATTGTGTTGAAATGCATGTGATATATAAAATATATATATATATATATATATATTTATTTATTTATTTATATATATATACTCCCCTCGTGCACAAACCATGGACGATATTTATTGCTTGTCACTGGCGTGAAATTATGTGATATGACCAATGGTTTAAAGTAATTGTTTGTGGTTGATATTGTTGGATTGTGGTTGAAAAATACCTTTGTTGTTGAAAAATACCCTCTTGTGGTTGAAACAAATTAGAATAGGATTGTGGAAATGAAAATAAAACATGCCGCCTGCGTGCGAACTAGATGCATGAATCCCCATTGTCAAAAACCGCGAGGTTTTAAGGTAGAGCGAGGAGCCGTACTAGGGACGGTCCCGGTTTTAACTACCCTGCCGTTATGCTGCCGAAATTTTCTGAAATATTCATGTGATAGAAATTTTTTCATTTGTTGAAATTATTTTCATATGTTGAAACCGCATTCATGTGTTGAATAGAAATTCATTCGTTGAATAGAAATTCATGTGATGAATGGTGTTCATGTTTTAAATAAATAGCTTTAAAAATAAAAACCACATTTATATATATATATATATATATATATATATATATACACACACAAACTATAAAGAACCTTCACGTATTGAATAGAAATTCATTCGTTGAATAGAAATTCATGTGTTGAATGGTATTCGTATTTTAAATAAATTGATTTAACAATAAAAATTACATTTTTATTGTGAATATGAAGTGCTAAAAACATTCATTTGTTAAATAAATATTTCTGATGATAAAAATATTATTTTTATCATGTATACGCCTCGCTAAAAAACATACGTGTTGAAATAAATATTTGTTCGCTAGAAATATTATTATTAGCTTTGTTCTGCATATATGTATACATGTGTTCAATAGAGAAAATGGTTTACTTGTTGAGTAAAGAAATTATTTGTGTGCCCGACAAATAGGTAAGCCCTAATGAGTTGGATGCAGAGTGCTGGTTATGTTGTGTGTAATAATAAACATCGCCATAGGATAGTAACAATTAATTTTGAACTACACTACCTGGCATACTTCTTGACGATAGGCATACTTCATCATATGCCACATAAGCATTTGGAGCTTGTGTGACGAGGTTGAAGATTTACCATACCAGCGAGAGGCTTGTATGGCGATGACTATATATTACAGGTTGAACTGATGACTGATATGGACCATATAAAATTGTAACGATAAATTGCCAGATTAATAAAAACCCCACACGGGTCTGGAGTTGACAATAATCACGTCTCTCTAGTTATTAGATACGGCACGTGGATTATTTATTTCCCACACGGGACGAGGTGACGAGAATTTATTCTCTGGAGTAATTAAAAATACACACTCCCTAAGGCTTAGAGAGGGTGATGAGAATTTATTCTCTAGAGTTATTATCTATACATGCTCCCCTGTAAACACTAGAATATATCACTATAAATATGTGTATGCTTTATAGGATTTATTGGGTACCTAATACGACCTAATAAATTTCCAAACCCCTTCCCGTGCAAAGGAGGTTATGGAGAAATTTTTCGAAATATAAAGGCGTTAGTGAAATATTTGAAGTGAAAACGATATTGAAATTACAGAATGAAGTATATTTACATATATATAAATATAAATAGAATTGAAAGGAATCGAGGCCGAGCAGTTCGTGTTTTGAAATTGTAACTTCAATCGATTAGTACGAGAGATCCGACCATCGGATTTCCCCGAAACCGCAACCGTTGGGTTCGCCTTGGAAATATCTTTTAAACGACACCAATTTTGTAAATATCCAACGGTTGGATTGTCTGGAATGTTTAATTCAAATCGGAAGAAAAACAGCGCTAGAATCGATTATATTTATATATAAATATAAATATAATTAAATTAAATCGAATAACTATGCTGCAGTTTGTATTTTGAAACTGTAACTTCAAACGACTAGTGTGGAAGATCCGACCGTTGGATTTTCACGAAAGTGGAACCGTTGGGTTTGCTTTGGAAATATCTTCCCAGTGATACGAACTTTGTAGAAATCCAATGGTTAGATTTACCGATATTTGTAAAACAAATTTAGGGAAAAACAGCGCTAGTGCCACGGCACGACCCGAAACGTCGTTTAATTAAATATGGCCATTTTTACATATATAAAAATGGCAAAAATCGTTATAAAATATTATAAGCGGCATAGAATGGAAATAAACCAATTTTGCTTGGTTTGCTTGATATTTTATGGTTGTATGTGTTTGACATGAAAATTATACTAAAGAACAAAATGATGAATGTCGAATAATATAACCATGGAAAGAATTGATTTGAATTATATATATTCGTGGATTATTTGAAACGGCCGAGCTAACCCTCGTTTCAAATAATTGATCGAACGATACAAAGTCGAAAATACAAAGATTATTAAAGACCGAAGATCTTCGTATCGGAAGGATGGACACTGCTGAGGTTCCTGATTGGAGTGGCTACCTTGAAGGAACGAAAGTAGTAGCCGTCTGGACGTATGTGTTGATTGTACGGATATGCGAGGAATATGGTGCATCCGGTTTCGTTCAAACCCAGAACGGACTTGTAAATGGACTGTGTCTGACATTGGATTTTGTTCTGTACTGATTGATCTCTGTTAAATATATATCAGTTTGGCTGCGGAGAATTTATTCTCTTGCTTAACGCCCTTCTCTAAGATGTATGAGCTCAGAGGTTATATATCAATAGAAATCAGTCGTATGGAGTGGATTGCCTGCGCGGCATGCCAAGATGCAGTGATCAAGGCTTCTGTTGCAAAGCAAAGTCTTGTGGTTGATGATCAAAGCATGGCCTATGTGGCATGGCTTTGTGTATAGCGTGGATTCGCGAGCCTCACACCTCGGTATAATCTAAAAACGGGATAAGGATCACTGTGAGGACACGACGTTTCTTTCTAGTTATGATGGTGTCAGTGCTTAAACTGGCTGACATTTATATTACTTTCATCTTTTGGTTGTTGGAATGCGAGGCACCTCGATTATAGGTCTGTAAGGACCGGGAAACGTGTGTTCAGGAATTGCCAATCCTCAAACGTAAGGGAGGACAGGCCCAGCCGATTCCAAGGGTTACCCAGAGTGTGTAGTCCTGAGGCATTTGCTAGAGTATCTCGAAGCAGAGAGGAGCTTGCCCGTTGCCTCGACTAATGATGGAAATCCAATTTCCAATAAGAGATAACGGATTTGATTGTAGAAATAGTATGGAGACATAGTGGTATGGGGCACTTATTCCGTCTATGATTAATATTTATGATTGAATTCGCTTTTGAAACATATATGTACTAGTAGTAATATCAAGTTATTTTGCTTTACACGTATTAAGCATATTTTGGCCATTATAAGGTAAAACTCTATCCTCCAGTTTGCGTTTCATTGTGTGATGGGACTTGAGTCTTATAACGGCTTCATTCTTTTAAAAAGCATTGCTTTGTTTTAAAGAACTTACTTTGTTTTAAATGCACTAGCAATCACTGGAGTAAACCCGTTCCGCGAAAGTGGCGTGGTTCTATGATTTGCCTTATTACTGTTATTTAACCAGTTAAGTAGATTTCTCATACCAGTCCCATGACTGACTTGTTGTTTGTTTCACTTTGAAAACTCAAGTGCCCTTATTTTCACATGGGCAACCTAGTTGACAGATGATAGGTTAATTTGGCTAAGCACTGTAGTACGGAGTGCGCTTTTGGCTTGATGGCGAGGATTAGATTCACTTGTATTTTGGCTATTGACTTTCCGCTATCCTTATCTTATGTATATGATTCCGCCTATGGCGATGTAGACTGATTTACTTCCAACATTTATTATCTTATGTATATGTACCGCCTTGGGCGATGTAGACTGATATCTTTATTATGTCTCACCGTATGTATATATTCCGCCTATGGAGATGTTGACTGATCATTTCCTTCTTATGCACTAAGTTATATCCTGCGTTGTGCTACTCTGATGTTGTTACATGTTATGATTCTGCTGTCATATCTATGTAAAATTATTCTATTTGTTGTTTTTGTTATTATCTGTACTCTGCTAATGATGATTAATGTGCTATATTCCAATGATCATCTTTAACACCGTCGTACGGGTTTCGGGATCGTCACAACATATCTATCTTGTAAATTTTTGTTCTGTTTACATGTAACGTTCCACCGAAGTTAAGGCATTCCCTTTGTGAGTGACCTTAACGGAAGTGGGGTGTTATAATTTCGTGTATAAACCACAAGCAAACAACACAGTAATAGCTTCTTAGGATTTAAGAATCTATAAAGTGGACGTGGGCTTGGATTGAGCCAAACCACTATAAAAATCTCGTGTGTCCTATTTTATTTTACTGCTTTTTCTGCATTTATTCTGTGATAGTGAGGATTTCACACCGCATTTGGGTGTTAGGCCCTGATTTCGGTCTAACATTTTGGCACTCCAGGAATGGGGGCACACGATATCACTTCAATCCCTAGCTTGAAAGGAATCAGATTGCTCGGCTATTGAATTGATGGTAAAACGAAAGAAAGATGGAACCTTCTCTCGTACTGAGGAAGTTGGTATGGAAGGCGTGAGGAATGAGGCGAGCCAGGATGCTTCCTCTCATGGTGATCTATCGACATACTTAACAAGAGACGATATGGACGGCGTTCTCGCTTAATTGAGGACCCAGATGGCAAGGCAAGATGATCTCCTCCGCAAACAACAAGAGATGATGGATAAGTTCTTTGCTCGAATGAATGGAAGACCCAGCAACAATGCACAACTCGCTGGAAACGGCACGGAAATGGCTCCAATAGGAATAACGAACCGGATCGGTTCGGATCTGATCCGTACCAGGGGCTAAAATCCTAATCCCCCAAAGATGGAAATGGGGGGCGTTCCCTACCGGGTCAGTTCGGACCCGATCCAAACCACAAGGCTACATGAGCTTAGGGGCAGCAGCCTCCCGTCTGGAAATCAAGGCATCGCCCGTGTTCGACCTACATCCACTCCGGTTCAGATGGACACCCAGGGACCGGCTTTAGCTCAACAACAACCCAATGTGGCTCGGAGCAGAGAGCCAGAATTGGGTCGGTTCGACCCCTCCAACCTACAGGCAACCAATCCGAATTGGACGATATTCTAAACGCCTTATGCACTTCCAAACTCTTCTAGGCTTAACCCTGGGGGCACCAGCTCTGTCCTTAGTTGCTTACAACAGCTCTTTGAAGTCGATCGGCTCCCAACCTCATTGAACACCTCTCGAGAGGCCGCACCCATCAGAATGACATGGATGATGTTAACCACAATCCATTCACACAAGAAATCAGGAATTCTCACAATCCTCCAGATTTCAAACTTCCACAACTAGAGCCCTATAATGGCAGGACAGATCCTACCATGCACCTAATGCGCTACAAACGACATGTGGAAGTTTAATTGGCATCATAAAACGTTATGGCAAAATGCCTCCCCCTCTTTTAGACCGATATAGCTGCTTTGTGGATTCGGCAGCTGGAATCTGAATCAATCAACAGTTGGAACATGTTGGTTGCTCACTTTATTGAACAGTTTCGGGTCCACATCGCTAGACCCAAGAATGTCATATCGCTTACTACTATCAAGCAAAGACCCAAAGAAACTCTACGCTTGTTTCTGGAATTACTCTATGTTGCAGCAGCATCGGTTGATCGATCTGAACCATCGATGGTACTGATGGCAGCAGTATCCGGCGTTCTGGATAACTATGAATTCAAAAAATCTTTATATTGAGGTCCACCACGGAATCTCAGCAAATTCTACCTTGAATCGGATAGATTTCTACGTGAGGAAGACGCAACTACCGAAAAGAATATTCTCGATGTCAACATGCTTAAAGACGGAGAATCGAATGATCCTGGAAAAGGAAAAGGAAAAGCTGCCGTTAAGAATGACCGCAACACTCAGCCCTGGAGAGGGCCCAGATATGAAAAGTACACCAAACTCAATTCGACCTTGACTGACATCTGCATGAACACGAACGGGGACGTCTCCTATCCAAAGCATCCCAGGAGGTAGCCATCGCAAAGTGAATGCGATTATGGAAAATACTGCATATTTCATGATATGGACGGTCATGACACAAATGACTGTTGGCACTTACGAGCCTTGAATGAGGAACGGGTTAGACCTGGAGAGATACCCGAGTATGTGAAACAACCTACAACGCCTGCATCCGCGCTGCCGCCATTTGCTCACCAGAGTGGGAATGACCCTGGGTCGAGCTCCCGGGGGCTCATCATCAACTGATCTGGATTGGATCACTCTGCGTTTTCATCATTTCCTAGGATTTAAGATATGTCTCTTTGCTTTCATCAGGTTTTCTGATTGGCTAAATCGGAGTACACACGTTTGGGGTTAGGATTTAGCTCCAAAGCGTGCTTTGCACCCGATGACAAACTAATCAGGATTTGCCTTGGTTTTGTACTTTGAATTGAATAAGGAAGGCCTTTCCGAACCTGGATTATGTTTGGCGAATTTAAGTGTCTTGTCAGGTTGTGGCAGGATTGTCAATCTCAGTTAAAGTATGGCTTATACTTATCTCGGACCCCTAGGCATGGATTATGCCTAGGGACAAACTCTCTTGTTAGGTTTTGGCAAGTATAGATCTATCCCGACATGAGTATGGATTATACTCACTAGGATGCTTAAGTATGGAATATAATCAGGAACGACGAACGATCTTGTTAGGATTGGGCAAAGGAACTCAATAAAACTCGAGTATGGATTATGCTCAGTTTGAATGTCCTGATATGGCTTATACCCTGAAGGTTAGGTCCCTCGCTAGGTTTTGGCAGGATGATTCGAACGTCCCTTGAGTATGGTTTATGCTCAAACAAACGCCCAAGCATGGTTTATGCTCGAAAGAGTAATAAGTTTTGTCAGGATTTGACACAACTTTTTGCTCTCTTTTCTTCACAGGTATGGATTATACTTACACATGGCAGGCCCGGCGTAGCCTTGGATGTCTTGGATTATCCAAAACACATCTTCCTTCGTTCGGCAAGATATGTTCTAGAGGGCAAAATGTTGACCTGCTTTTTTGTCAAAGCTGTCACACATGAAATATCTGGTTAACAGTACACACAAGTATGGGGAATATCATCAGAAAACATGAAGCGATTTGGTTGAAGTCGCATCACAGACAAAGAATGGCCCGAAACTCCTATTAGACAATTTTTTTTTCGGCACGAAAATAGCAATTATGAAGCTGAGCTAGGTAACTCTTGTAGCTCTCTCAATCATCTTTGAATCGAGCTTTCGTTTGGCAAAAATGGACTTATGGTTTGAAAGTTACGCCCATTTCCGTGAACGCATGCAGATCTGGAAAGATGGGATTTGGCATTGGAAGAACTCTGGGTTGGATCGTACCCCCCCAAATCGGATTGGACCTACCCGATCTGCTTGAAATTCTGAAACACTTGGAATGAATTACGGAACATGTTCGGATTGGATCGGATGAGGCTACCGACCCGACCCGCCTTGACACCAACTCCGCTGAAGTGCTTCATGCCACCAGCTCGAAGCTACCAGTTCGGATCGGGTAGAGTACCTGAATAGAACCACCTAGATCTGCTGCTCCACTACAGATTTGACCTACTCTTTAGGAGAAACCACATCCTACTATTCTGGATCACGTGCCACTTGTTATAACACGAACAAAGAGGACTTCCTCCACTTACTTCCAAGATCGCTTCGGTACTCGCCACGTGCCACACCCGACCCGAACCACCCAGGAGCTCCTCTATGCCTATAAGTACACCACTACATAGCCATTTTAAGGGGATCTTTTGGCCACTCTCTTACTCGTTTTCCACCATTGCAACCGCAAGGACTTTGTGAACACATCAAAGCCAAATTCCACATTATACCACGAGGATTTCGTGTATAATCTCCACTTTTCTTACTTCCTTTCATTGTAAACACGAGGATTTCATGTATAAACCGCAGGCAAACAACACTGTAATAGCTTCTTAGGATTTAAGAAACTATAAAGTGGACGTACGCTTGGATTGAGCCGAACCACTATAAAAATCTCATGTGTTCTCTTTTATTTTATGGCTTTTTCTTCATTTATTCTGTGATTGTGAGGATTTCACACCGCATTTGGGTGTTAAGCCCTAATCTCGGTCTAACAATTTGGCGCGCCTGGAAGGGGGCACACGAGATTACTTCAATCTTTAGCTTGAAAGGAATGAAATTGCTCAACTATTGGATCGATGGCTAAACGAAAGAAAGATGGAACCTTCTCTCGTACCAAGGATGTCGGTATGGAAGGCGCGAGGATTGAGGCGAGTGGGGAGGCTTGCTCTTATGGTGATCTATCGACATACTTAACTAGAGACGAAATGGACGGCGATCTCACTGAAGCGAGGACCCAGATGGCAAGGCCAGATGATCTCCTTCGAAATCAACAAGAGATGATGGATGATTTCTTTGCTCGAATGAATGGAAGGCCCAGCAACAATGCACAACTCGTTGGAAATAGCATGGAAATGGCTCCAGCAGGAATAATGAACCGGATCGGTTCCGATCCGATCTATACCGAGGGCCAAAATTTGAATCCAACGCAGTTGGAAATGGGGGGCATTCCCTACCGGGTCGGTTAAGACCCGATCCGAACCGCAAGCCAACATGAGCTTAGGGAAGCAGCCTTCCCTTTGAAAATCAAGGCTTAGCTCGGGTTCGACCTACAACCACTCCGGTTCGGATGGACACCCAGGCACCAGCTTTAGCTCAACAGCAAACCAATGTGGCTCGGAGCGGAGAGCCAAAAATTGGTCGGTTCGACCCCTCCGACCTACAGGCAACATATCTGAACCGGACGACATTCCAAACACCTTATGCACTTCCAAAATAGTATGGACTTAACGCTCGGGGCGCCAGCTCTAACCTTAGTAGCTTACAACAGCTCTTTGAAGGCGATCGGCTTGCCAACCTCATTGAACGCCTCTCGAGAGGCCGCACCTATCAGAATTACATGGATGATGTCAACCACAATCCATTCACAAAAGAAATCAGGAATTCTCACAATCCTAGAGATTTCAAACTTCCACAACTAGAGCCCTATAACGACTGGACAGATCCTACTGTGCACCTGATGCGCTACAAACGACATATTGAAGTTTAATCGGCAACATAAAACGTCATGGAAAAATGCTTCCCCCTCTTTTAGACCGATATAGCTGCTATGTGGATTCGGCAGCTGGAATCTGAATCGATCAACAGTTGGAACATGTTGGTTGCTCGCTTTATTGAACAGTTTCAGGTCCACATCGCTTGACCCAAGAATGTCATGTCGCTTACTACTATCAAGTAGAGGCCCAGAGAAACTCTATGCTCATTTCTGGAAAGATTCAACGTTGCAGTAGCGTTAGTTGATCGACCTGAACCATTGATGGTACTGATGGCAATAGTATTCGGCGTTCTGGATAACTCGGAATTCAAAAAATCTTTATATCGAGAACCCCATGGAATCTCAGCGAATTCTACCTTGAATCGGATATATTTTTGCATGAGGAAGATGCAACTTTCGAGAAGAAAATTATCGATGTCAATATGCTTAAAGACGGAGAACCTTCCGATCTTGGAAAAGGAAAAGATGCCGTCAAGCATGACCGTAACACTCAGCCCCGAAGAGGGCCCAGATATGAAAAGTACACCGAACTCAATTCGACATTGACTGACATCTACATGAACACAAACGGTGATGTTTACTATCCAAACCCTCCTAGGAGGGGAGCCATCGCAAAGGGAACGCGATTCTAGGAAATACATCGTGTTTCATGATATTGACGACCATGACACAAATGACTGTTGGGACTTACGAGACTTGATTAAGGAATGGTTCAGATGTGGAGATCTACCCAAGTATGTGAAACAACCCGTAGCGCCTGCACTAGCGCTGCCACCACCTGCTCCCCAGAGAGGGAATGACTCTGGGTCGAGCTCCCGTGCGCTCATCATCAACTGACCTGGATTGGATCACTCTGCATTTTCAGCATTTCTTAGGATTTAGGATTCGTCTCTTTGCTTTATTTAGGTTTACCGATTGGCTAAATCAGAGTACACACGTTCGGGGTTAGGATTTAGCTCCAAAGCGTGCTTTGTACCCGATGACAAACAATCAGGATTTGCTTGGTTTGTACTTTGAATTGAATAAGGAAGGACTTTCCGAACGTGGATTTTGTTTAGCGAATTTAAATGTCTTGTCAGGTTGTGGCAGGATTCTCAATCTCCATTATAGTATGGCTTGTGCTTATCTCGGACCCCTAGGCGTGGATTATGCCTAGGGACAAACTTTCTTGTGAGGTTTTGGCAAGTAATGCTCTTTCCCGACATGAGTATGGATTGTACTCACTAGGATGCTTAAATATGGATTATACTCAGGAATGATGAACGGTCTTGCGGGATTGGGCAAAGGAATTCAATAAAACTGGAGTATGGATTATGCTCTGTTTGAACTTCATGGTATGGCTTATACCCGGAAGGTTAGGTCCCTCGCTAGGTTTTGGCAGGATGATTCGAACGTCCCTCGAGTATGGTTTATGCTCAAACAAACGCCCAAGCATGGTTTATGCTAGAAAGTGTAATCAGTTTTGTCAGGATTAGACACACCTTTTTGCTCTCTTTTCTTTGCAGGCATGGATTATACTTGTAGCTGGCAGGCCCGATGTGGCCTTGGATTTCTTGGATTATCCAGAACATATCTTCCTTCATTCGGGAAGATATGATCTGGGGGGCAAAATGTTGACCTGCTTTTTAGTCAAAGCTGTCACACGTGAAATCTCTGGTTAACAATACGCACAAGTATAGGCAATATCGTCAAAAGACATGGATTGATTTGGTTGAAGTCGCATCACAGACAAAGAATGGACCGAAACTCCTATCAGACCATATTTTTTGGGCACGAAACAACAAGTTACAGAGTTGAGATCAGTTAACTCTTGTAGCTCTCTGAATCAGCTTCTAACCGAGCTTTCGTTTGGCTAAAACGGACTCCAGGTCAGATTGGATTTGGAATTGGAGGAACTCCGGGTCAGATCGGACCCCCAAGATCGGATTGGACCTACCCGATCCGCTTGAAATTCTTAAACATTTGGAATGACTTTGGAATGAACTACGGAACATGTTCGGATCAGATCGAATGAGGCAACCCGAACCGACTCGCCTTGACACCAACTCCGCTGAAGTGCTTCATGCCACCATCTCGAAGCTACCAATTCAGATAGGGTAGAGGACCCGAACCGAACCACCTGGATCTGCTGCTCCACTACAGATTTGACCTATTCTTTAGGAGAAACCACCTCCTATTATTCAAGATCTAGCACCACTTATTATAACACGAACAGTGAGGACTTCCTCCACTTACTTCCGAGATCGCCTCGGTGCTCGCCACATGGCACACCCGACCCGAACCACCCAGGAGCTCCTCTATGCCTATAAATACACCACTACATAGCCATTTTAAAGGGATTCTTTGGCCACCCCTCTTACTCAATTTCCACCATTGGAACCGCAAGGACTTTGCGAACACATCAAAGCCGAATTCCACATTATAGCATGAGGATTTCGTGTATAATCTCCACTTTTCTTACTTCCCTTCATTGTAAACATGAGGATTTCGTGTATAAACCGTAAGCAAACAACACTGTAACAACTTATTAGGATTTAAGAAACTATAATTGGACGTAGGCTTGGATTGAGCCAAACCACTATAAAAATCTCGTTGTGTCCTCTTTTACTTTACTACTTTTTCTGCATTTATTCTATGATTGTGAGGATTTCACACCGCATTTGGTGTTAGGCCCTGATTTCGGTCTAACATTTTGGGGTGCCAGGAAGGGGTCACACGATATTACTTCAATCTCTAGCTTGAAAGGACTCGGATTGCTCGACTATTGGATCGACGGTTAAACGAAAGAAAGATGGAACCTTCTCTCGTACTGAGGACGTTGGTATGGAAGGCGCGAGGAATGAAGCGAGACAAGAGGCTTCCTCTCATGGTGATCTATCGACATACTTAACTAGAGACGAAATGGAACTCGTTCTCGCTGAACTGAGGACCCAGATGGTAAGGCAAGATGATCTACTCCGCAAACAACAAGAGATGATGGATGAATTCTTTCCTCGAATGAATGGAACGCCCAGCACCAATGCACAACTTGTTGGAAACGGCACGGAAATGGCCTCCAGCAGGAATAACGAACCAGATCGGTTCGGATTCGATCCGAACCGAGGGCCATAATCTAAATTCAGCGCAGATGGAAATGGGGGGCATTCCCCACTGGGGCGGTTCGGACCTAATCCGAACCACAAGCCTACATGAGCTTAGGAGCAGCAGCCTCCCACTTGGTAGTCAAGGCTTCGCTCGGGTTCGACCTACATCCGATCCTGTTCGGATAGACACCCAGGCATAAGCTTTAGCACAACAGCAACCCAATGTGGCTCGAAGCAGAGAGCCAGAACTCGATCGGTTCGACCCCTCCAACCTACAGGCAATCGATCTGAACCGGTTTACATTCCAAACACCTTATGCACTACCAAACTCTTATGGACTTAAGGCTGGGGCACTAGCTCCGACCTTAGCAGCTTACAACAGCTCTTTTAAGGCGATCGGCTCACCAACCACATTGAACGCATCTCGAGAGGCCGCACCTATCAGAATCACATGGATGATGTCAACCACAATCCAGTCACACAAGAAATCAGGAATTCTCACAGTCCTCCAGATTTCAAACTTCCACAACTAGAGCCCTATAACGGCAGGACACATCCGACGTGCACCTGATGCGCTACAAACGACATATGGAAGTTCGATCAGCATCGGAAAACATCATGGCAAAATGCTTCCCTCCCTTTTCGACCGATATAGCTGCTATGTGGATTCGACAACTGGAATCTGAATCGATCAACAGTTGGAACATGTTGGTCGCTCGCTTTATTGAATAGTTTCGGGTCCACATCGCTAAACCCCGGAATGTCATGTCACTTACTACTATCAAGCAGAGGCCCAGAGAAACTCGACACTCATTTCTAGAAAGATTCAACGTTGCAACAACATCAGTTGATCTACCTGAACCATCGATGGTACAGATAGCAATAGTATCCGGCGTTCTCGATAAATCAGAATTCAAAAAATCTTTATATCGAGATCCACCACAGAGTCCCAGCGAATTCTTCCTTGAATCAGATAGGTTTTTGTGTGAGGAAGACACAACTTCCGAAAAGAATATTCTTGATGTTAACATGCTTAAAGATGGAGAACCGTCTGATCCTTGAAAAGGAAAAGGAAAAGCTGTTGTCAAGAATGAACGCAAGACTCAGCCCTGGAAAGGGCCAAGATTTGAAAAGTACACCGAACTCAATTCGACCTTGACTGACATCTACATGAACACAAAAGGTGACGTCTCCTATCCAAAGCATCCAAGGAGGGAGCCATCGCAAAGGGAACGCGATTCTAAAAAATACTGCATATTTCACGATTTGGACGGTTATGACACAAACGACTATTGGCACATTCGAGACTTGATTGAGGAACGGGTTACATGTGGAGAGCTACCCGAGTATGTGAAGCAACCTACAGCGCCTGCACCCGCGCTACCACCACCTGCTCCCCGAAGAGGGAATGACCCTGGGTTGAGCTCTCGTGGACTCATCATCAACTGATCTGGATTGGATCACTCTACATTTTCAGCTTTTCTTAGGTTTTAAGATATGTCTCTTTGCTTTCTTTAGGTTTTCCGATTGGCTAAATCGGAGTACTCACGTTCAGGGTTAAGATTTAGCTCCAAAGCTTGCTCTGCACCCGATGACAAACTAATTAGGATTTGCTTTGGATTTGTACATTGAATTGAATAAGGAAGGACATTCTGAACATGGATTATGTTTGGCGAATTTAAGTGTCTTGTGAGGTTGTGACAGGATTCTCAATCTCAATTAAAGTATGGCTTATACTTGTCTCAGGCCCCTAGGCAAGGATTATGCCTAGGGACAAACCGTCTTGTCAGTATTTGAAAAGTATAGCTCTATCCCGACATGAGTATGGATGGTACTCACTGGGATGCTTAAGTATGGATTATACTCAGGAATGACGAACGATCTTGTCAGGATTGGGCAAAGGAACTCAATAAAACTCGAGTATGGCTTATGCTCAGTTTGAACTTCCAGGTATGGCTTATTCCCAGAAGGTTAGGTCCCTCTCCAGGTTTTGGCAGGATGATTCTAACGTCCCTTGAGTATGGTTTATGCTCAAACAAATGCCCAAGCATGGTTTATGCTCGAAAGTGTAATCAGTTTTGTCAGGATTTGACACATGTTTTTGCTCTCTTTTCTTCATAGGTATGGATTATACATGCAGCTGGCAGGCCTGGCGTGGCCTTGGATTTCTTGGATTCTCCATAACATATCTTCCTTCATCCGGTAAGATATGTTCTAAGGGGCAAAATGTTGACCTACTTTTTAGTCAAAGCTGTCACACGTGAAATCTCTGGTTAAAATTACGCACAACTATAGGGAATATCGTTAGAAGACATGGAGCGATTTGGTTTATGTAGCATCACAGACAAAGAATGGCCCGAAACTCCTATCAGACGATATCTTTTGGGCCCGAAAACAGCAAGTGCATAGCAGAGCTTCATAACTCCTGTATCTCTCTAAATCAGCTTCGAATAGAGCTTACGTTTGGCTAAATCGGTCTTAAGGTTTGGAAGTTACGCCCATTTCCGTGAACGCATTAAGAACCGGAAAGATTGGATTTGGCATTGGAAGAACTCCGGGTCGGATCGGACACCCCCAGATCGGTTCGGACCTACCCGGTCCACTTGAAATTCTGAAACACTTGGAATGGCTTTGGAATGAGTTACGGAACATGTTTGGATCGGATCGGATGAGGTTACCCTAGCCGACTCGCCTTGACACCAACTCCGCTGAAGTGCTTCATGCCACTGGCTCGAAGCTACCCATTCGAATAGGGTAGAGGACCCGAACCGAACCACCTGGATCTGCTGCTCCACTACGTACTTGACCTATTCTTTAGGAGAAACCACCTCCTACTATTCCGGATCAAGCGCCACTTGTTATAATACAAACAAAGAGGGCTTCCTCCACTTACTTCGGAGATTGCCTCGGTGCTCGCCACATGGCCTACCCGACCCGAACAAGCCAGGAGCTCCTCTACGCCTATAAATACACCACTACATAACCATTTTAAGAGGATCTTTTGGCCACTCTCTTACTTGGTTTCCACCATTGCAACCGCAAGGACTTTGCAAACACATCAAAGCCTAATTCCACATTATAACACGATGATTTCGTGTATAATCTCTACTTTTGTTACTTCCTTTCATTGTAAACCTGAGGATTTTGTGTATAACCACAAGAAATCAACACTGTAATATCATCTTAGGATTTAAAACACTACAAAGTGGACGTAGGCATGGATTAAGCCAAACCACAATAAAAATCTCGTGTGTCCTTTTTTATTTTACTACTTTTTCTGCATTTATTCTGTGATTATGAGGATTTCATACCGCATTTGGGTGTTAGCCCCTGATATCGGTCTAACATTTTGGTGCGCCAGGAAGGGGGGCACACGATATTACTTCAATCTCTAACATGAAAGGAATCGGATTGCTCAAATATTGGATCGATGGTTAAACGAAAGAAAGATGGAACCTTCTCTCGTACTGAGGGCATTGGTACGGAAGGCGCGAGGAATGAGGCGAGCCAGGAGGCTACCTCTCATGGTGATCTATCAAA
This sequence comes from Allium sativum, assembly GCA_030737875.1. Classification (NCBI taxonomy): domain Eukaryota; kingdom Viridiplantae; phylum Streptophyta; class Magnoliopsida; order Asparagales; family Amaryllidaceae; genus Allium; species Allium sativum. The sequence goes on from JASFAX010003677.1 coordinate 31,293, forward strand.
ATACATAATCAGAGACGAAATGGTTAGCGTTCTCGCTGAACTGAGGACCCAGATTGCAAGGCAAGATGATCTCCTCTGTAAACAACAAGAGACGATGGATGATTTCTTTGATCGAACGAATGGAAGGCCCAGCAACAATGCAGAACTCGTTGGAAACGGCACGTAAATGGCTCCAGCAGGAATAACGAACCGGATTGGTTCGGATCTGATCAGAACCAAGGGCTTAAATCTGAATCCAACGCAAATGGAAATGGGGGCACTCCCCACTGGGTCGGTTCGGACCCGATACGAACCGTAAGCCTACATTAGCTTAAGGGCAACAGCCTCCCCTCAGGAAATCAAGGCTTCTCTCGTCTTCGACCTACATCCACTCCAGTTCGGATGGACACCCAGGCACCAGCTTTAGCTCAGCAGCAACCCAATTTGGCTCGGAGAAGAGAGCTCGAATTGGGTCGGTTCTACCCCTCCAACCTACAGGAAACCGATCTAAAGCAGACGGCATTCCAAACACCTTATGCACTTCCAAACTCTTCTGGACTTAACGCAGGGACCACCAGCTCTGACCTTAGCAGCTTACAACTCCTCTTTGAAGGCGATCGGCTCGCCAACCTCATTGAATGCCTCTCGAGAGGCCGCACCTTTCGGAATGACATGGATGATGTCAACCACAATCCATTCACACAAGAAATCAGGAATTCTCACAATCCTCCAGATTTCAAACTTCCACAACTAGAGCCCTATAATGGCAGGACAGATCCTACCATGCACCTGATGTGCTACAAACATCATATGGAATTTCGATCGGCATCAAAAAAAGTCATGTAAAAATGCTTCCCTCTCTTTTTGACCGATATAGCTACTATGTGCATTCGGCAGCTGAAATCTGAATCGGTCAAAAGTTGGAACATGTTTGTTGCTTGCTTTATTAAACAGTTTTGGGTCCACATCGCTGGACCCAATAATTTCATGTCACTTACTACTATGAAGAAGAGGCCTAGAGAAACTCTGCGCTCATTTCTGGAAAGATTCAACGTTACAACAGCATCAGTTGATTGACCTGAACCATCGATGGTACAGATGGCAGCAGTATATGGCATTCCGGATAACTCGGAATTCAAAAAAAAAAATATCGAGATCAACCACGGAGTCTCAGCGAATTCTACCTTGAATCGGATAGGTTTCTGCGTGAGGAAGATGCAACTTCCGAAAAGAAAATCCTCGATGTTAACTTGCTTAAAGATGGAGAATCGTCTCATCCTGGAAAAGGAAAAGGAAAAGCTGCCGTAAAGAATGACCGCAAGACTCAGCCCTAGAGAGGGCCCAGATATGAAAAGTACACCGAACTCAATTCGAACTTGACTGACATCTACATGAACACAAACAATGACGTCTCCAATCCAGAGCCTCCAAGGAGGGAGCCATCGCAAAGGGAACGCGATTCTGGAAAATACTGCATATTTCATGATATGGACGGTCATGACACAATTGACTGTTGGCAATTACGAGACTTGATTGAGGAACAGGTTAGACATGGAGAGCTACCCGAGTATGAGAAACAACCTATAGCGCCTGCACCCGCGCAGCCACCACCTGCTCCCTAGAGCGGGAATGACCCTGGGTCGAGCTCTCGTGGGCTTATCATCAACTGATCTGGATTTGATCACTCTGCATTTTCAGCATTTCTTAGGATTTAAGATATGTCTCTTTGCTTTATTTAGGTTTTCCAATTGGCTAAATCGGAGTACACACGTTCGGGGTTAGGATTTAGCTCCAAAGCGTGCTCTGCACCCGATGACAAACCAATTAGGATTTGCTTTGGTTTTGTACTTTGAATTTAATAAGGAAGGACTTTCTAAACATGGATTATGTTTGGTGAATTTAAGTGTCTTGTCAGGTTGTGGCAGGATTCTCAATATCAATTAAAGTATGGCTTATACTTGTCTCGGACCCCTAGGCATGGATTATGCTTAGGGACAAACTGTCCTCTCAGGTTTTGGCAAGTATAGCTCTATTCCGACATGCATATGGATTATACTCACTAGGTTGCTTAAGTATGGATTATAATCAGGAATGACGAACGATCTTGTCAGGATTGGGAAATGGAACTCAATATAACTCGAGTATGGCTTATGCTCAGTTTGAACTTCCTGGTATGGCTTATACCGGAAGGTTAGGTCCCTCTCCAGGTTTTGGCAGGATGATTCGAACGTCCCTTGAGTATGGTTTATGCTCAAACAAACACCCAAGCATGGTTTATGCTCGAAAGTGTAATCGGTTTTGTCAGGATTTGACACATTTTTTTGCTCACTTTTCTTCACAGGTATGGATTATACCTGCTGCTGGCAGGCCCGGTGTGGCTTTGGATTTCTTGGATTATCCAGAACACATCTTCCTTCATTCGGCAAGATATGTTCTAAGGGGAAAAATGTTGACCTGCTTTTTAGTCAAAGCTGTCACACATGAAATCTCTGGTTAACAATACGCACAAGTATAGGGAATATCGTCAGAAGACATGGAGAGATTTGGTTGAAGTCGCGTCACATACAAAGATTGGCCCAAAACTCCTATCAGACAATCTCTTTTGGGCCCGAAAACAGCAATTGCATAGCAAAGCTCTGTAACTCTTGTAGCTCTCTAAATCAGCTTCAAATCAAACTTTCGTTTTGACTAAAACGGACTTAAGGTTTGAAAGTTACGCCCGTTTCCATGAATGCAGGCAGAACTGGAAAGATTGGATTTGGCATTGGAAGAATTCTGGGTCGTATCAGACTCCAACAGATCGGTTCGGACCTACCCGATCTGCTTGAAATTCTGAAACACTTGGAACGACTTTGGAATGAATTACGGAACATGTTCGGATTGGATTGGATGAGGATACCCGACCCTTATTACCTTGACACCAACTCCGCTGAAGTGCTTCATGCGACCGGCTCGAAGCTACCAGTTCAGATCGGGAAGAGGACCCAAAACGAACCACCTGGATCTCCTACTCCACTACAGATTTGACCTATTCTTTAGGAGAAACCACCTCCTACTATTCAGGATCAAGCGCCACTTGTTATAACACGACCAAAGAGGACTTCCTCCACTTACTTCCGAGATTTCCTCGGTGATCGCCACGTGGCACACCCAACCCGAACTACCTAGGAGCTCCTCTACGCCTATAAATACACTACTACATAACCATTTTATGGGGATCTTTTGGCCACTCTCTTACTCGGTTTCCACCATTGCAACCGCAAGGACTTTGCGAACACATCAAAGGTGAATTCCACATTATAATACGAGGATTTCGTGTATAATCTCCACTTTTGTTGCTTCCTTTCATTGTAAACATGAGGATTTCGTGTATAACCGAAAGAAAACAACACTGTAATAGCTTCTTAGGATTTAAGAAACTATAACATGGACGTAGGCTTGGATTGAGCAGAACCACTATAAAAATCTCGTGTGTCCACTTTTATTTTATTGCTTTTTCTGCATTTATTCTGTGATTGTGAGGATTTCACACCGCATTTGGGTGTTTGCCCATGATTTCGGTCTAACATTTTGGTGCGCCAGGAAGGAGAGCACGCGATATTACGTCAATCTCTAGCTAGAAAGGAATCAGATTGCTCGGCTATTGGATCGATGGTTAAACGAAAGAAACAAGGAGCGTTCTCTCGTACTGAGGACTTCGTACGGAAGGTGCGAGGAATGAGCCGAGCCAGGAGGCTTCCTCTCATGGTGATCTATCAACATACTTAACCAGAGACAAAATGGACGGCGTTCTCGCTGAACTGAGGGCTTAGATGGCAAGGCAAGATGATCTATTCCGCAAACAACAAGAGATGATTGATGAGTTCTTTACTCGAAAGAATGGATGGCCCAGCAACAATGCACAACTCGTCGGAAACGTAACGGAAAAGGCTCCACCAGGAATAACGAACCAGATCGGTTCGGATCTGATCCGAACCGCGGGCCAAAATTTGAATCCAACAAATATGGAAATGGGGGCGTTCCCCACTGGGTCGATTCGGACCCGATCCAAACCGTAAGCCTTCAGGAGCTTAGGGGCAGCATCCTCCGCTTAGGAAATCAAGGCTTTGCTCGGGTTCGACCTACATTCACTCCAGTTCGGATGGACACCCAGGCACCAGCTTGAGGTCAATAGCAACCCAATGTGGTTCGGAGCAGAGAGTCAGAACTAGGTCGGTGCGACCCCTCCAACCTACAGGCAACCGATCTGAACCGAACGACATTCCAAACACCATATGCACTTCCAAACTCTTCTGGACTTAATGCTGGGGGCACCAGCTCTGATCTTAGCAGCTTACAACAGCTCTTTGAAGGCGATCGGCTCGCCAACCTCATTAAACGCATCTCGAGAGGCCGCACCTATCAGAATGACATGGATGATGTCAACCACAATCCATTCACTTAAGAAATCAGGAATTCTCACAATCCTCTAGATTTCAAACTTCCACAACTAGATACCTATAGTGGCACGATAGATCCTACCGTGCACCTGATGCGCTACAAACAACATATGGAAGTTCAGTCGGGATCGGAAAACGTCATGGCAAAATGCTTCCCCCTCTTTTTGACCGATATAGCTGCTATATGGATTCGGTAGTTAGAATCTAAATCGATCAACAGATGGAACATGGTGGTCGCTCGCTTTATTGAACAGTTTCAGGTCCACATCGCTAGACCAAAGAATGTCATGTCATTAACTACTATCAAGAAGAGGCCCAGAGAAACGTTGCACTCATTTCTGCAAAGATTCAACGTTGCAGCAGCATCAGTTGATCGACCGGAACCATCACTGGTACTAATGGCAGCAGTATCCGGTATTCTGGATAATTCGAAATTCAGAAAATCTTTATATCGAGATCCACCACGGAATCTTAGCGAATTCTACCTTGAATCGGATAGATTTCTGCGTGAGGAAGTCGGAACTTCCAAAAAGAAAATTCTCGATGTTAACATGCTTAAAGACGGAGAACCTTCTGATCTTGGAAAAGGAAAAAGAAAAGGTAAAGTTGCCTTCAAGAATGATCGCAACACTTAGCCCAGGAGAGGGCCTAGATATGAAATGTACACCGAACTCAATTCGACCTTGACTGACATATACATGAACACAAACGGAGACGTCTCCTATCAAGAGCCCCCAAGGATGGAGCCATCGCAAAGAGAACGCGATTCATGAAAATACTGCATATTTCGTGATATGGACGGTCATGACACAAATGAATGTTGGCACTTCGAGACTTGATTGGGGAACGGGTAAGACATGGAGAGCTACCCGAGTATGTGAAACAACCTACAGCGCCTACACCCGTGCTGCCACCACCTGCTCCCCGGAGAGGGAATGACCCAGGGTCGAGCTCTCGTGGGCTCATCATCAACTGATCTGGATTGGATCACTCCGCATTTTCGGCATTTCTTAGGATTTAAGATATGTCTCTTTTCTTTCTTTAGGTTTTCCGATTGGCTAAATCGGAGTACACATGTTCGGGGTTAGGATTTAGCTCCAAAGCGTGCTCTGCAACCGATGACAAACCAATCAGGATTTGCCTTGGTTTTGTACTTTGAATTGAATAAGGAAGGACTTTCCGAAAATGGATTATGTTTTGAGAACTTAAGTGTCTTGTCAGGTTGTGGCAGGATTCTCAATCTCAATTAAAGTATGGCTTATACTTGTCTCGGACCCCTAGGCATGGATTATGCCTAGGGATAGACTGTCTTGTCAGGTTTTGGCACGTATTGCTCTATCCCGACCTGAGTATGGATCGTACTCACTAGGATGCTTAAGTATGGATTATACTCAGGAATGACATACGATCTTGTCAGTATCTGGCAAAGGAACTCGATAAAACTCGAGTATAGCTTATGCTCAGTTTGAACTTTCTGGTATGGCTTGTACCCGGAAGGTTATGTCCCTCTTCAGGTTTTGGCAGGATGATTCGAACGTCCCTCGAGTATGGTTTATGCTCAAACAAACGACCAAGCATGGTTTATGCTCGAAAGTGTAATCAGTTTTGTCAGGATTTGACACACCTTTTTTCCCTTTTTTCTTTGTATCTATGGATTATACCTACAGCTGGCAGGCCCAGCGTGGCCTTGGATTTCTTGGATTATCCAGAACACATCTTCCTTCATTCGGCAAGATATGTTCTGGAGGGAAAAATGTTGACCTACTTTTTAGTCAAAGTTGTCACACATGAAATCTCTGGTTAACAATACACACAAGTATAGGGAATATCGTCAGAAGACATGGAGCGATTTGGTTGAAGGCACGTCACAGACAAAGAATGGCCCGAAACTCCTATTAGTTGATCTCTTTTGGGCCAAAAAAAACAATTACGAAGCTTAGCCCAGTAGCACTTGTAGATCTCTGAATCAACTTCGAATTGAGCGTTCGCTTGGCTAAAACGGACTTACGGTTTGAAAGTTATGCTCGTTTCCATGAATGCATGCAGAACTGGAAAGATTGGACTTGGCATTGGAAGAACGCCGGGTCAGATCGGACCCTCTCCCCCAGATCGGATTGAACCTACCCGATCCGCCTGAAATTATGAAACACTTGGAAAGGATTTGGAATGAATTACGGAACATGTTCGGATCGGATCGGATGAGGCTATCCGACCCGACTCGCGTTGACACCAACTCCACTGATGTGCTTTATGCCACCAGCTCGAATCTACCAGTTCGGATCGAATAGAGGACCCGAACCGAACCACCTGGATATGCTACTCCACTATAGATTTGACCTACACTTTAGGAGAAACCACCTCCTACTTTCTGGATCAAGCACCACTTTTTATAACACGAATAGAGAGGACTTCCTCCACTTACTTCCGAGATTGCCTCGGCGCCCGCTACGTGGCACACCCGACTAGAACCACCCAGGAGCTCCTCTATGCCTATAAATACAGCACTACATAACCATTTGAAGGGGATTTTTGGCCATTCTCTTACTCGGTTTCCACCATTGCAACCGCAAGGACTTTGCGAACACATCAAAGCTGAATTCCATATTATAGCACGAGGATTTCGTGTATAATATCCACTTTTCTTACTTCCTTTCAATGTAAACACTAGGATTTTGTGTATAAACTGCAAGAAAACCACACTATAATAGCTTCTTAGGATTTAAGAAACTATAAAATGGACGTAGGCTTGGATTGAGCCGAACCGCAATAAAAATCTCGTGTGTGCTCTTTTATTTTACAGCTTTTTTTCATTTATTTTGTGATTGTGAGGATTTCACACAGCATTTGGGAGTTTGGCCGTGATTTCGGTCTAACATTTTGGCGCGCCAGGAAGGGGGGTACACGATATTACTTCAATCTCTGGCTTGAAAGGAATCAGATTGCTCGGCTGTTGGATCGATGGTTAAACGAAAGAAAGATGGAACCTTCTCTCGTACTAAGGACATTGGTAGGGAAGGCGCGAGGAACGAGGCGAGCCAGGAGGCTTCCTCTCATGTTGATCTGTCGACATACTTTACCAGACACGAAATGGATGGCGTTCTCGCTGAACTAAGGACCCAGATGGCAAGGCAAGATGATCTCCGCCATAAACAACAAGAGATGATGGATGAGTTCTTTGCTTGAATGAATGGAAGTCCCAGCAACCATGCACAACTCGCTGGAAACGGCATGGAAATGGCTCAAGCAGGAATAACGAACGGGATCGGTTCGGGCCCGATCCGAACCGACGGCTAAAATATGAATCCAACGCAGATGGTAATGGGGGGCATTCACTACCGGGTTGATTCGGACCCGATCCGAACTGCAAGCCTATAAGAGTTTAGGAGCAGCAGCCTCCCCTTAGGAAATCAAGGCTTCGATTGGGTTCGACCTACATCTGCTCCGGTTCGGATGGACAAACAGGCACCAGCTTTAGCACAACAACAACCCAATGTTGCTCGGAGCAGAGAGCCAGAACAGGGTCGGTTTGACCCCTCTAACCTACATGCAACCGATCCGAACCAGACGACATTCCAAACACCTTATGCACTTCCAAACTCTTCTGGACTTAACGGTGGGGGCACCAGCTCTGACATCAGCAGCTTAAAACAGCTCTTTGAAGGCGATCGGCTCTCCAACCTCATTGAACGCCTCTCGAGAGGCCGCACCTATCAGAATGCCATGGATAATGTCAACCACATTCCATTCACACAAGAAATCAGGAATTCTCACAGTCCTCCAGATTTCAAACTTCCACAATTAGAGCCCTATAACGGTAGGACAGATCCTACCATGCACCCGATGCGCAACAAACGACACATGGAAGTTCAATAGGCATCGGAAAACGTCATGGCAAATTGCTTCCCACTCTTTTTGACCGATACAGCTGCTATGTGGATTTGACAGCTGGATTCTGAATCGATCAATAGTTGGAACATGTTGGTCGCTCGCTTTATTGAACAGTTTCGGGTCCACATCGCTTGACCCAAGAATGTCAAGTCGTTTACTACTATCAAGCAGAGGCCCAGAGAAGATCTGCACCCATATTTGGAAAGATTCAACATTGCAGCAGCATTAGTTGATCAACCTGAACCATCGATGGTGCTGATGGCAGCAGCATCGGGCATTCTGGATAACATGGAATTCAAAAAATCTTTATATCGAGATCCACCATGGAATCTCAGCGAATTCTACCTTGAATCGGATAGATTTCTGCGTGAGGAAGACGAAACATCTGAAAAGAAAATTCTCAATGTAAACATGCTTAAAGACGGAGAAAGGAGAAGGAAAAGGAAAAGCTACCATCAAGAATGACTACAACACTCAGCCCCAGAGAGGGCCCAAACAGGAAAAGTACACCGAACTCAATTCTCCCTTGTCTGACATCTACTTGAAGACAAACGATGACGTCTCCTATCCAAACCCTCCCAAGAGGGAGCCATCGCAAAGAGAATGCTATTCTGGAGAATACTGCATATTTCATGATATGGACGGACATGACACAAATGACTGTTGGGACTTACGAGACCTGATTGAGGAACGGGTTGGACTTGGAGAGATACCCGAGTATGTGAAACAACCTACCGCGCCAGCACCCGCACTGCCCCCACATGCTCCTCGGAGAGGGAATGATCCCGGGTCGAGCTCTCATGGGCTCATCATCAACTGATCTGGATTGGATCACTCTGCATTTATAGCATTTCGTAGGATTTAAGGTATGTCTCTTTGCTTTCTTTAGGTTTCCCGATTGGGTAAATCGCAGTACACACGTTCGAAGTTAGGATTTAGCACCAAAGCGTGCTCTGCACCCGATGACAAGCCAATCAGGATCTGCTTTGGTTTTGTACTTTGAAATGAATGAGGAGGACTTTCCGAACATGGATTATGTTTGGCGAATTAAAGTGTTTTGTCCGGTTGTGGCAGGATTCGCAATCTCAATTAAAGTATGGCTTATACTTATATCAGACCACTAGGCATGGATTATGCCTAGGGACAGACTATCTTGTCAGGTTTTGGCAAGTATAGCTCTATCCCGACATGAGTATGGATTGTACTCACAAGGATGCTTAAGTATGGATTATACTCGGGAACGATGAACGATCTTGTCAGGATTGGGCAAAGGAACTCAATAAAACTCGAGTATGGCTTATGCTTAGTTTGAACTTCCTGACATGGCTTATACGCGGAAGGTTAGGTCCATCGTCAGGTTTTGGCAGGATGATTTGAACGTCCCTCGAGTATGGTTTATGCTCAAACAAACGCCCAAGCATGGTTTATACTGGAATGTGTAATCAGTTTTGTAAGGATATGACACACCTTTTTGCCTTCTTTTCTTCGTAGGTATGGATTATACTTGCAGCAAGCAGGTCCGGCGTTGCCTCGGATTTCTTGGATTATCCAAAACACATCTTCCTTTGTTCAACAAGATATGCTCTAGGGGATAAAATGTTGACCTGCTTTTTAGTCAAAGCTGTCACACAGGAATCTCTGGCTAACAATACACATAAGTATGGGGAATTTCGTCAGAAGACATGGAACGATTTGGTTGAAGTCGCATTACAGACAAAGAATGGCCCGAAACTCCTATCAGACGATCTCATTTGGGCCCGAAAACAGCAATTACATATCTCAGCTCGGTACCTCTTATTGCTCTCTGAATCAGCTTCGAATTGAGCTTTCAGTTGGCTAAAATGGACTTACGGTTTGAAAGTTACGCCCGTTTTCGTGAATGCATGCAGAACTGGAATGATTGGATTTTGCATTGGAAGAACTCCGGATCAGATCGGACCCCCCCCGGATCGAATCGGACCTACCTGATCCGCTTGAAATTCTGAAACACTTGGAACGACTTTGGAATGAATTACGGAACATGTTCGGATCGGATCAGATGAGGCTACCCGACCCAACTCGCCTTGACACCAACTCCGCTGAAGTGCTTCATGCCACTAGCTCGAAGCTACCAGTTCGGATCAGGTAGAAGACCCGAACCGAACCACCTGGATCTGCTGCTCCACTACCAATTTGACCTATTCCTTAGGAGAAACAACCTCCTA
>JASFAX010003678.1:0-41800 GCA_030737875.1 Allium sativum
CAAATTCACAAAGAAGGGCTTCTCTAGTCCCTTTCAGTCCTTAAATACCCCTATTCCTGAAATCCCCCAATGGGCCCGGCTGCTAATTACCCAATTAAGCCCAGTTAAGCCGTTTTTCTTCTACTAAACCTTAATTCAGCCATATCTCCCAAACAGTAAGTCCGTTTGATTAATATGACCACTCTATGGAAAGGTAAACCATAATCGGGATCTAATGGAAGTGGTTTCAGGTCAAAACTTCTTGCCAATCAAAAGTTGTAGGCAAAACAAGATTCGCTAGGTGCAAAATGGTCATTTAAAAATCGGCAAAAATCGTGAACATGGAAAATGACTCCAATAGTCATTCATTAAAGTTACACGACCATACGACCTCATATGAAAAAGAAATAAACATTCTACAATCCTTTGATATGTAGAATGCGGGTGGTTACACTCTCCCCCCTTAAGAAATTTTGCCCCCGAAATTACTTAACCAAAAACATATAAAGGTGTTCCGCATGCCTATCAGTCATTTACAAACAATCAAACATACACAACAAGCACAACAAACCTACCCAAGCATGCGGTTTACTAACAAGGGAAGAAACTATCACTATTAAAATCTTACCAGGCAAAGAGTTCTGGATGCGATTCCCTTATGCTCTCCTTTGTTTCCCAAGTACAGTCACTCTCATTCTCTCCCCACTGAACCTTGACCAGTTTCACCGCCTTCCTTCGAAGTTGTTTTGTATCGCCCTCGACAATGCGGATCGGCTTGCAGTTCCCAACCGCCTAGGGTTCTACTTCGATGTCATCCAATTTATCCGGTGAAATAGTCATATCGGAGTCGTGCACAAACTTTCTTAACTGGGAGACATGAAACACGTTATGAACTCCCGCCATCTTGTCTGGCAACTCAACTTTACATGCCAAATTCCCAACTTGCTCGAGAACTGGGAATGGACCAACAAATCTTGGTGCTAACTTGCCTCTCCTACCAAATCGAATCATGCTCTTTAATGGAGAAATCTTGACGAACACCAAGTCGCCAGTGGAGAATTTTAGATTTCTTCTCCTCTTATCAGCATAACACTTCTGCCTATCTTGAGCAGCCTTCATTCGCTGTTGGATAACCCTAATCTTGTCTGAAGTTTCTCTTATCACATCTGGGCCAAGCACAAACTTCTCACCGGTTTCTAATCAACATAATGGTGAGTTGCACGATCTTCCATACAAAGCTTCAAATGGAGCCATACCAATACTGGACTGGTAACTATTGTTATATGCAAACTCAACCAGATGCAAATGGTCATCCTATGATCCACCAAAATCCAATATACAAGCTCTTAAGAGATCTTCTAATATACGATTCACCCTCTCTATCTGATCGTCGGTTCGAGGATGATACACGGTACTGAGATGTAATTCTGATCCTAACACCTCTTGTAAGATCTTCCAAAATCCACTAGTAAACAACGAATCTCGATCTCTCACAATGCCTTTGGGTATTCCATGAAATCTCACTACCCATTTCATATACAGTTCCGTTAACTTAGCTGTCGTTCTATTCGACTTGACAGGTATAAACCTTGCACTCTTGGTCAATCGGTCCACAATCACCCAAATACTATCATGGCCCGATCTAGTCCTTGGTAACCCATCAATGAAATCCATTGATACTTGTTCCCATTTCCATTCTGGAATTTCCAATGGTTGTAGCAAACCACTAGGTTTCTTTTGCTCAGCTTTAACTAGCTGGCAATTCATGCATTTGGGTATAAACTTCCCAACGTCTCGTTTCATTCCTTCCCAGTAGTAGGTCTGCTTCATGTCTCGATACATTTTTTTTACCACTAGGATGTATAGTTAGTTTTGAGTGATGGCATTCTCTAAGCACTTCATCTCTTAATCCATTAACATTGTGTACAACTAACCTCCCATTCTTTCTAAGCCATCCTTCTCGATCAAGCCCATACTTGTTCATCTTCTCGTCGATAACCATCTCTAACTTGGAGATGATTTCCAATAGGTTAGGATCGTCCCTCTGATTGGAACCAATCCGATCAATTAAAGTGGGTCTGATCGTCAAACTTGCTAGCATTTCTAGATCCAATTCTCACTTTGGTTTGAAATCATACCCTGCAATACACTCCAGTTGCTTCCATTTAAGAAACATAGCCTTAAACTGGCATGTCTTCTACTCAATGCATCAGCTACTACATTGCCCTTTCCTGGTGTATATGCAATATCGAGATCATAGGAAGTCAAGAATTCTAACCATCTTTTACTGTCGGAGATTTTGACCCTTTTAGGAGAAAAGGTATTTTAATGACTTATGATCAGTAAACAACTCGAATCTTTCTCCCAAGAGATAATGACTCCACATCTTCAATGCGAATACGATCACTGCCAATTCCAAATCATGGGTACGATATCTTTTCTCATGCAGTTTCAGTTGCCGACTAGCGTAAGCTACTACCCTACCTCCTTGCATCAGTACAACACCTAGTCCAATACCACATGCATCCGTATATACTGTCATCTCTTCATTCCCTTTAGGAATGGCTAACACTGGCACACGCGTCAACTTTTCCTTTAGACTCTTGAATGCATTTTCACACCTCTCATCCCAAATGAAAGCTTGATTCTTCTTGGTCAACTGAGTTAACGGTGCCGCTATCTTGGAGAAGTCTTGGATAAAATTACGACAATATCTAGCGAATCCCAAGTTCTTACGTATGTTGCATTCTTGGGCATAGACCAATCTTGTACCGTAGCAACCTTCGCAGGATCCACGGGAATACCATTCTCTGAAACAACATGGCCTAAGAATCTCACTTCCCTTTTCCAGAAGTGACATTTAGAAAACTTTGCTTTCAATTGGTGTTTTCTCAACACCTCCATCACTACTCTCAAATGTTCCTTGTGTTCTTCCTTTGTCCTCGAATAAACAAGTATATCGTTCATGAACACAAGAACAAACTTATTCAATTGATCCCTGAATACCCTATTCATAAGATCCACAAAATATGCTGGTGCATTAGTCAAACCGAATGGCATGACCAACCACTCATAGAATCCAGACGGCGTCCGAAATGCCATTTTAGGAATACTCTCAGCTACTACTAGGAGCTGATGAAATCCTGTCGCGAGGTCCAATTGGGAGAACACTCTTGCTCCCTCTAGTTGATCAAACAAATCATCTATCCGCGGAAGAGGATACTTATTCTTCCTAGTCACTTTATTCAACTCGCGATAGTCCACACATAAACGAAGGGAACCATCTGCCTTGGTAGCAAATACAACTGGTGCTCCCCACTCGGAGACACTTCTTCTGATAATCCCTTCTTCAAAAGATCGCTTACTTGCACCCCGGGCTCTCGCTGCTCTCTTGGTGCCATACTACGAAGTGGCATTACTATACATCTAGCATCTTTCACTAAATCAATACGAAGCTCAATCTCTCGGTGTGGTGGAAGTCCGATCACTTTCTCGAAAATATCCAGATACTAGCCAGCAATGGGAACCCCTGATAACTCGTCCTACGGGATGTCGAGGGAATTTAGAAAACTAGCCATCACCTCATCACTAGATAGGCCACCAAACACTACCCTCCGCCCATCGTCTGCCCTAATAGTCACTGAAAATCCCTCACAGTCTACCACCACCCCATACCTTTGGAGCCAATCGACTCCTAAAATAATGCTAAACCCAGTAAAGCCCAAAATAAAGCAATCACAAGCAAATATATATCCATGGCTCGATAAGACCAAATTTTGACAAATCATACTAAGGCTAGTCGAACCACTGATCGGGTTCATCACAACTAAAGATTTATCGACTATCTCGGGTTCCAATCGCAACTTATCTACCAGGTCACTAGATATGAAGGAACGGGAAGCCCCGATATCAAACAATACTCAAATAGGAACATCATGAATAGAAAGCATACCTTGAATGAGGACATTTTTTCCTTTCTCTGCCGCAGTTGGGGCATTAGACGAAGAAGGAAAAACATTAATAGCATATGCTTTCACAATATGCTTCTCTTTAGGGGTTGCCGACATTTATCCTTGTGTTGTCTCACTTGGCCGCAGTTAAAGCACTTCCTGTCAGCTGGCTTTGCTCGACATTCTTTGGCATAATGGACCTTTTTACCACAGCTAAAGCACTCTACATCTTTCCTGTCTTTCTTTTTCTGACCATCCTTGGTCTGACTCTGCTTCCTTTTATTCTGAGAATTATTCTTGCCTCCACCGCTTGCTTGCGGCTTTTGCCCCTCTGCAGATGCAACAACAACTTTAGCCTTGGGATAAGAATAAAAGCTCTCTGATCTTAATGCTTTCCCAACAATCGATTCAAAAGTCTCATCAGTATGGTTTATAAGCCTTTCCCCAAAGTACCGATCTAAGCCTGTTATGAACTTCTCATTCTTCTTCTCGGGAGTGTCAATAAGGGATAATCCATACTTCGATAAAGTATCGAACTCAGTAATATATTCTGAGACTGCCCTACCATTCTGTTTAAGCTCTAAGAACTTCCTAAACAACTCTGACTTCTGGGCAGCTGGGATAAACTTGTCACTGAAGCGAGCTTTAAATTGATTCCATGTAACTTGATCCTCGGGAGTAGCTGCCTTAATATCATTCCACCAATTCATAGCCCGTCCTTGCAGCTGACAGGATGCTAGCTTTCTCTTCATTGCGTCATCGATCCCTAAGTCCTCGAGGATGCACTCACAACTATCGAGCTAATCCTGAACTTCTGTAGTCGATTCCGTTCCGTGGAATGGCTTCCTACCAAGACTAGTGTAGTCCTTATAGAGCATGGCAAAATCGGCCCTAGGCGCCTGCAACGCTGCACCACCACCATTTGCAGCATTCGGAGCTGCCCTCTGAATATCCCTAAGCATCTCTCTCATGAAGTCAGTAAACATCATCCACATATTAGGAGCATTCATATTATTGGCTCCTGAACCAGTATTCCTCATATATCGGCTCATCGTTCAATCTGCAAGGAGAAAACGATTAACCATCTCTTAAGTGGTGCCAGTGTAGTGCGACTCCATCCCTAGATATACTAATAGTATATATAACTTCTGAAAACCCAAAATATAACAAATATGCGCTTTCATATACGTACTATCTCTCCCTGGTGTCTTTCCCTAGGTTAACTACGCAACCTACAGCTCTGATACCAAGTGTGACGGCTCGGCCCGCACCAGCCGACATTTCCAATGAAAGTGCGCTGTGTCGATGCCCGACTAGCACGAGACGGTCGCCAAAGAAAGGAAAAGAAAGGAATTTGAACTAACAAGGAACCTGTAGAATGTCTCATAGCGCATGGGATAAAATATAGTAATAACATAGCTTTGACATAAAACAGGCGAGATAGTGCACAAGTTGAAAACTAGACCATCATAGCAGTGGAAATCCAAAATACAACTTATCATCTAAACCAACATTATTAAAACTTTGAAATACTGTCTCTCAAGCAAAAGAAAGAGGTACACTACTAATGCCCAAAGTAGTGACCAACAACAACACAGGGAGAATATTTATATATATTATACGTGGAAGCATCCTGCTCGTCTCCTGTACAACTACCCATGCATAATCACCTGACCTGTCTCTAGTCTGCCCGTTTAAGAGCACCCTGAACCTGGACCTGCAACCAAAGAGTTAGCACAACAGGATGTACAATACTCTAAGGTGACACTTACACATGGTGTGAAAATAATAGGGAGGGGGTGTGCATGTCATGGTGATAGCAAAACATCAAACATAGCAATCATCCTCACATCTCTCACTCAATGCATATAGCATACGATATCTACCACGTTGATCACCCAATTCTTTGTTACGATCACTTTGCCCCATGGAGTCATGACGGCTCCACTGCACTGATCCATAACCATTAATACTTTGCTATGTCCACTCTGCCCCATAGAGTCATAACAACTCAACTGCACTGGCTTATAGCCTTGCTACGATCAATTTGCCCCATGAAGTCATGACAACTTCACTGCACTGATCCATAGCCATTAATCCGTCTTAGTGGTGAGTCAAAACTATAGACATTGATAACCCCTATCAACACGTCCCGCAGCAAAGCCCAACTCATGAGGTTAGTCTACTGATCCCATTTGGATCCTGAGTAATAACCACCCATCTGGACTTCCTTTGCATATCGGGTTTTGGTCGAATTGGAGTTGGTGTTCAGAAGAGTCGTCGCATAGAAGTAGCTCCAAATTCGGTTCGGTCTCCATACCCTGTTCGGTTCGGTGCTCAAAGCACATGCCTCAGTTTGGTTTGAATACATGTATTGCTTCAGTCATCGTCGGTTCGGGTCTCTCATTCAGTTTGCTTTGGTCATCTCCTTCTGGTTCGGTTACGACGGATCGATCCCATTCGTTGCTCTAGCTCCTCTTCTCCGATCCGATCCACCTCATGCTAGGTTCTAGTCCGATCCAGTCCCTACTCCAACTCCAACTCTATACAGCTGGCCTTCCTTCTTTCCAAGCCTCCTCTAGTGCCAAATTCTAATCTGAATCGAATTCCCTTGCATGGTTCTCCTATCGATCCGAGCCCTATATCCGATTTGATCCGAAACCCTGCACATTTCCTATAATTTTTCTAGCGACTATTTTACGCCATATGATGACGATTTCGACCATTCTAACTTTTATAATCAATCACAAAGCATACCATACAGTCATAGCAACATAGAGGATCAATAACAAACACCAAAACAATAATTTAACATGCTAATATGGATCAAACATACCCAAAAACCTATGTTTTCCCCTTAACCCCCCTTAAACATGCTTAATCATACAATTAGCAAAACATATCCAAATTAACCCAAATTTCTATCAGAGCCCTAAAATAATATTTAAGATTTTTTACATATTTTTCCAGAATTTTAACATGCATAATTTTGCTAATTAACACTAATCACCCCTAATTAACTGTAATTAGTGAAAAACAATGCAAATCACTCACCTTAGCCACAAATTAATCTTAGATCTTAAAATATCTCTTATTTGGGTCGAATCTCTATGCAACATAGCAACTCCAACTCTGATTTGATGCTATTTTAACTTGATTTGATGTTGATTAGCTTAATCCTTGACTGGAAAGTGATTAGAGGTGTTTCTAGGAGGTAGAAGCCATTACTAGGGTTGAAGGAATGAACGTGGCGGCAGCAAAAATGACAAAGAAGGATTTCTCTAGTCCCTTTCAGTCCTTAAATACCCCTAATCCCGAAATCCCCCAATGGTCCCGGATGCTAATTACCCAATTAAGTCCAGTTAAGCTGTTTTTCTCCTTCTAAACCTTAATTCAGCTATATCTCCCAAACGGCAAGTTCGTTTGACTAATGTGACCACTCTACGAAAAGGTAAACCATCATCCAGATCTAATGGAAGTGGTTTTAGGTCAAAACTCCTTAGCAATCAGAAGTTACAGGATAAACAAGATTCGCTAGGGGCAAAATGGTCATTTAAAAATCAGCAAAAATCATGAACATGAAAAATGACCCCAATAGTCGTTCCCCAAAGTTACACGACCATATGACCTCATATGAAATAGAAATAAACGTTCTACAATCCTTGATACGTAAAATGCGGGTCGTTACAAGATGTCTTTGCACTGATCTTGCTGTTGTGTTACGGGGGTTGGAATATCTGAGTAAGTTGATGATCGGCCTTGTGTGTGGCTATGGAATGTTTTGATCTCTTCTTCGCCAAGTTCCCTGGTCCCAAAGATTATGCCTTTGATCTTGGCACGTAATCATATTTTGCTAGGTTTGTTATTCGCTTTAGTATTGGTTTGCTGGTTTCTTTCAGCACTTCGATCCAATTTGGCAATCTGTGCGAAGCATTAGCTTGAGCCTTTGTTAGTTTGGGTTGAAGTTATCATATCCTTCCTTTTGCTACAACGACTGATTTTCCTAGCTTGAGATAGCCTTTTGCTACTCCGCATTATGTTAACTTGGATGTGCTTGGTATGGGATTCTGTCGTTGACAACTCAAATCGTGGAGAAGCGTGATGCCGCTCAAGTCAATTCACGTTTACACAGTGCTTCAGCTTGCTTTCTGCCGTACCTTGTACCTTATGTGCTTTGTATTGTGTTTTTTAGTCCTGTTGTGTATAATGCTCAACTTTGTGTAGAATGTAATTGCAACCAATTCACTCCCTACATGGAGATGTATATGTAGTCTAGTAAATAAACAAGCTCCATTTCTGTTAGCCTGTATAGGTAGAGTGGACGGACCACTACAAATTCTGTAGGTGATGGTCGATACACCTTAAAAACTGAATAGCTGATTGTCTAATAACAGTCACCTGTACTATACTGATTTTTATTATTAGTTATAATAAAAGGTGTTTGCGGTCACCTTAAAACCGGACGGCTTTTCCAAAAAAATGATTATGAAAGATTATAACTTATAACAAGAGTATGAGTATTCTATTTAACGCCGAGCTTGGTCTATCAAGTATAAGAAGATTTAGAATATAGACGTATATTCGAAGTCTCAAATATATTTGATAGATACATAATCACATTCTAGTCGCTTGGGGATGATTCTAATGATGATTGCAACATCATTAGTGTTTATTTTTGAGTTTCGAAAGTTGGATGACTATATAGTTCAAATTGAAACGTTAAGAGGTACTCAAACACATTTAAATAAGTGTTTGAAAATGATATGAGCTTTAAATTTAACTAATACAAGTTAAATAGATTGGAAGGATAATAGTGAACTAAATGAATTTAAATTTAACTTAGGTGGAGTTAAAAAAATTGAAATTGAAATTAAAATATTAAAATCAATATAAGAATGCAAAAAAAGTTAAGATGAGTCAAATTTAATGTTAATGTTGAATTGAGTTAGAAATTAGTTGGAATTTGTCACATATACATGACATGTTATTAAATGAAAGATAAAAAGAGGAATAAAATTGTATGCCTGACATAAAAGTACATATTAACTATATTGATTGGGTTTGATGATTCTATGAGCCGATTGGCTTTTGAATTTTCTTATTGATTGATGAGGACCAAGAAAGGTGAGTTGTGGTTTTACTGATAGGGTTGTACAAAGGAGGTCATGGCGATTTTTTTTGAAATATTGAAGCGTTAGCCAATTTTGAGAAATTGGGAAATTTCTTAGCAACTGAAAAGTCAAAAAACTAGAGTTGGTAGAATGAAGGTTGAGTTGGTTAAGTAAACTACCTTCAGTTCCGTCTTCGATTTCGGGGATAAAATTATTTTAAGTGGGGGATAATGTAACGACCCAAATTTTAGTAAGAAATATTTAATGAATACTAAATATTTAAAAAATGATTTATTTTAAGGATTTAGGACTTGAAATTTATTCAAAATAAGGTTTGAAAGTAAAATTTATAATATAATTAAAAACAAGCTCGTAATGTCGCAGTAGTTTATAATATTACATTTTGAACATTGAATGATTGTACATAATTCAATATAAGTTAGAATTTGTTAAAACAATAAACACTAGAATTCATTTAACTATATCTTTCTAACGAAAATGAAAAATCAAGATTTCATTGTATAGATTGTAAGTTACGTCCAAATCAAATTTCCAAACAATCGCTATAGAATTAATTAATGTTTTATCGGTTTATTAAATATATAAATAGGGTTTATATATAATATGGATGTCGTTTAACTTAGAATTAGTAAATATTGAATTGGAAGTTATATACAGTCTACTTAGGATATATATAGGATAATAATAATTAGTTTTTTATTAAATTAAATAGTTTTGGAATTTAATAATATTACAAAGGCCTTAAAAATAGCTATTTTGCAAACATCATTCGTTTTCGATGAACCTAATTTCGTTCGATTCAGAATAGTAAATTATTGTAAGATTCCAAATTTCGCGCCTATTGGAGTTGTTTTGTGGTTGTGTGAGATATAAACATTTAATGTAGAAATTGACTAATAATTCGAGCTCGAACTAGCGATATTTGAGCAAACAAACTCATAATTCGAGCTTGAACCAGCGCTATTTGAGCAAACGGACTCGTAATTTGATGAAACAAGTTCATTAGGACCGTAACGAAAATCATAGGTGTATCGATTATCACCCAGAATGGAGTTCATATGTGGTCGTGCAATTTTTTAAATGACAAATACAAGTAGCATTACAATATAAATTTATAAAATAATACCCGAAGCTTCTCCCATAAGCTAATTCCTACTCCTATAAGTATAACCATCTCCATAGCAAAGCTTCACAAATTTTAGCCATAGTAATTTTGCATTTTACTCCCTTCTCCTTTCATAATGTTTATGTCATAACCCACAAATAATTACCCAAAGTGCCCAACATGAAAGTTGGAGTACTCGGTGAGGGATAGCTACTGTTAAAATTTCATGGTCAAAGGATATCGGAGGTGATTGGGATCTGGCCCGCAAGGCAGCGGGGTGACTTTCTTTTTTGGGGTTTCGAGGGTAAACGGTTGGGAATTAGCGAAAGTGGTCAACTAGGAAGTTGGAGAGGGGGGAGAGAGCTACAAATTTGTAGTTAGGCATTTCGCCTGATATTGATCGTAGGTGGTCGAAAAACTGACATAGGCGTAGATGGGTTGTTTTTAGGATCAATTTTCATATTTTACGTTTTTTGAGGTGAAGGCATTTTCAGGCGAAGTACCCAACTGGAAAGTTGCTCGGAATGTCGAGACGGGTCTGGTATCCAAATTTCATGGCGTTTGGTGAAGTGTGGTGGCCTTGGGAGGAGCCCAAATGGATTTTGTTCATTGTGGATTTTTAGGCAATGGGCAAGTTGAACTGCGGGGAGACAAGGTGGCGTGGGGATTAGGTGGTGGCATTGTGCTGGTGGCGGTGAGCGACGACGGTCTGGGCACTGTAATGGCAGTCGCGAGCTCAAATAGAGGAGGAGCAACGGTGAAGAAGGTGAATGGTAATGTTTGATTATTTAATATAAATTGCTATATTGAAACGTGTATGTCTCATTCGTACAAGATCGGAATGCAAGGAGACTGAAAGCGTTGGAATCGTGGAGTCAAGTGCTTCACAACAAATCTGGCTTGGTCAAATTTGGAGCAAGTTGGAATTTTAGGTTAGATTAAACCCACGTTTAATTTAATCCAAAAGCAATCATTATTGAAACGATTAAAAATCAAGGTGACAACTCCCTAAACTAATTTATAAGTTTTTATAATCATATCAAATTATATATTGTTTGCTTGTGGTTGCAATGGTTGCTTTGTGGATGATGGACGTTTATTTACAGTTTTATATATATTATTTATTGTACATTTAAGCATTAAAAAAAATTAAATGATTATCTTATGGCAGTTGATTGTGGTTATTGGATATGAGTATGAACCCCAATGGTATTGAATACATATGTTAGTTGATGATTTATTTTGTGGTTAATCCATTGCTTGACGTAACCATATAAGCGTTAAATAGCTTAAGGCTTATATGGTATAAATTATATCACAATAATTGTGATTAAAAGTTATCATGGGTATTGATGAGATGGTATGTGATTACCATAGTTGATATAGCCAAAAATTAAATTATTGGCACATTAGTTAAGTCATTTTATTAATATAAAAATGGCTAAAAAATAAAATTCAAAATTTGACATTCGATTTTGAATAGACGTAAAGTATAATTCATTACTAAGAACATTTGCAAAAGATAATATAATTTTCGAGAAATTAAAAGCAGGTTATAGCCAGTTCAAGTTTTTATTTTAAAATGAATAGTAACTAGAAAAAGTGAAGTTTGGTTAGGGTATCCAGAAAAGGTTTTAGCAAAATTTCCTTTTCAAAACAATCTTATTTATTTTTATAATGGATGTCAAGAAAATATATAATCAAAATAATGAAGTTTGAAAAATAATATTATTTTAACAATAAAATAATATTATAATAGCCAATTAATGGAAATATTTGGATTTGAAATGGAATATTGAAAATATGTTTTTCAATAATTAATAGACAATTAATAAACTATTTTATAAGCACTTCGATTTTATTTTAATATAAAATCGAAGTTTGGTTTGAATAGAACTCATCGCGCAACAACAGTTCGCGAATTTCGACCATTGACTTCAAATTTACATACAAGGAGATCCGACCATCGAATCTCCTAAAATAGAAACCATTAGGTTCAAAATGAAAATAGCTTTCCAATAAGTATAAGATCTTTAAAATCCAACGTTTAGATCTAGATATAAGTTCAAATCAATTTTGAATAATAACAACGTTAGGACCATTAGTGACCTGAAAATGGATTTTAATAAAAGGAGCTATTTTTTTAATTGTTAAATATAGGTAAAAATTATGATAAATCATAATAAAATATTTCAAAGTTATTTGAAGGAGAAATGTGTAGTTTCAAATATAACTATGATTAGAAGAAGTGTTTAGATAATTCTTTTGATCTAGAAAAGATTTCCAGTTTGAATAAAAATTGGATTTGGATAGAAATGATCTTAAGATATTTGGTATTGATTACTATTGTGTACACATTTAATATTTCGAGGAACTTGGAAGATGTTAACATTGTTATTCCACTTATAACATTCGTCGATTAGAAATTGGTGTTGAATATAAGTTGATATAACTCTGTCTAAAACTAGGTTAGAATTTTAATAAATCTTGCAACAATGTTTTTGGTAGGATGAAATGGAGATTAAAACTAAGTTAGAGTTTTAATGAATCTTTAATTAGATCTGAAATGAAAGAAGGTAATTAAATTTACCAAAATAAGAGGGGTATTAGATATGGAGTACCACCAGTTTTTCTCCATGGGATGGATATGATGGGAATGTGAAAATGAATTCCAAGGAAAGATTTAAACTAGAAGTTTAAAGAAAGTAAATCTTTTTGATAAGATTTAAGGGAATAGTTCCTAATGTAAAGAATGATTGAGTATAAGAATATTCCCAAAATGATATAAGAATTAGGACATCTTGTATATCTTAATTGATTTGAAAGACATAAGAATATTCCAAAAATGGAATAATACTTAGGACATCTTGTATATCTTAATTGATTTGAAAAATGTGATAGTTATTCAGAATGACTAGGTTTCGACCCATTCTGAATAACTATACGACGAGTTTTGAAGTTACTTGAAGACTAGAGATCTTCACATCGTTTGTATTATTGCCGATGTCTCAATTAGGAGGTACACGTAAGACGAGGTTATTAGTGGTGGTCGTCCAGACGTACTTGGAGATTGACCGGACATGCAAGGGCTTATCTCCTTAATTGGACGATGAATAAGGTGCCTTTGGTTTCATTCAGACCCGGAACGAACTTGTAAATGGATGTGTGTCTGATATCATATTTTACCACATAACCAATTGGTTTGTATAAATATTATATATGTCTATGGCGGAGGATTTATTCTCTTAACTTAACACCCTACTATGAGACTTATGTACTAAGAGGGTTATATATATATATATATATATATATTAAAAGACACCGATTATATGTTGTGAATCGACAATGTGGCATGCTAAGTGCTGATAGATCAAAGTTTTTGTTGAAAATCAGAGCTTTGTGGATTATGATCAAAGCATGGTTGATAGTGCTTAACTTTGTGTCGAAACGTGGCTGTAGAGGCTTGCAACCCATGAACGGCCGAAAATCGAATGATGGACCACAAAGTTAGGACTAGCGTTCCTGTCTAGCTAAAATGTGATGCCATGGTATGGAGCCCATGTAAGATTGACTTATGTGGTTGATGAATCAAAGCACCTCGGATGATGGTCAAATACAACCAGGATGACGGTCATATACGACCAGGGAACGCTATGTTCAGGAGTAACCCGAACTCACCTGGAATTGGTGGGCCAGTGCTGCCGCTCCGAAGGATCACATGCATGTGAGTCCTAGATATCTTGCTGGAGATGATCAGAATGGTTAAGGAAGATCTTTTTCCTTGGTCATTGATGGAATCCAACTTCCAATACGAGCTTTGCTTTTCAGTTGTAAACCTATATGGCAACATAATGTGATAGGGAATTATGCCATCTAAGATTGATAGGTTTATTTATGAGAGTTATTTCAACACTATGCACTAGTAATAATATAAATATTATTTGTTTTCCACGTATCAAGCATGTTTGGTTATTATAAGGTAAAACCCTTTCCTCCGATTTGCGTTGCATTGTGTGATGGGACTTGAGTCTTATAATAGCTTCATTTTATCAAAAAGCATTACGAATAGTTTAGGATTGGTATTCATGTGGAGAAGACCTGTTCCATGTTGTACGACGTGGTCCTGTGAGTTACCTAACTTTAAAATAATGATTTTTCTCACACCAGTCCCATGACCGATCCGTGGTTCATTGTTTTCCACCTAAACTCCGTGTGCCCATATTTTCTACATGGGCAGTCTAGTAGTTTTGGTTTGCAGATATTTTATAGCGGGTACTGGATTGAAGCTTAAGGCTTGGCCCAGAGCATTTTATTTCTTCCATTGTAGTTTTGTGTATTTCCGTTGTGTATTTATATTTGTTATACTCTGATATTGTTATTTCCACTGTGCAATGTATTTATTAATGTACTCTGATGTAAAATTATTGTAATAATAATGAATTTTTTTAGTTTGTTTTAGTCTTTATTATTCAGAACCCAAGCGATACATCTTGTTGATAGGTTTAGGTCGGCTTAACGATCGATTTGAATTGGCTAAAAAGACGGGTCATCACAACTGCTTCTTTGCATACGAATATGTAACAACTTCTAAATAAAAGCTATCGTTTTCATGAATATGTTCCACGTTGGTTAGTAGTTTGTTCTACATTTTAAAATGCCTTTTCATACCCGAAATGTGCTTTGTACTATTCTCATACAAAACTTCTTTATTAACATGATTTCTAGCTTGAATCACACCCTGTGAGTAGTTAAACTTAGTAATTTGAATCGTATTGTTCTACAAAATAGTTGTATTCTATTAAACTAACATGGACATGAACTCAGTTTACTGTATAGTATTTTAAAGCATCTTGTGGATTTATAACAAATCAAATTATACATGCACGCTTAATTTGTTAGAACAAATCAGATTGTACAGATCATTGAACATTAATCGTTTGACTCACGTTAATAACATTGTTGGAATTCAAAAATCTACATAACGGTGCAAGATTCACCCCGAAAAATGGAGGCATCAAGAAAAGTACAACATATATGGAGATTATAAACAAAATATCCTACCGGATAACCCAACAATAGACAAACTCATCACTAACTATATAATTTTATTATCTATAAAATAATAGTTAAGCAGAAGAAATTTAAGCTCTCTTATTAATTTTAGGAGGTTTCTCTACTCTTCTTAATTCTCTCTAAAGTTATTTTACTTTTAATTTTTGATAATCTATCACTTTATAATCATTATACTAAACTTTCAATCCCAATTTATAATCAAATACATACTTCTAACTTTTATTATGATTATTTATAAATGCATGCTTAGTTCTCCTGTAAAAAAATTCATTTAAGTTCACAAATTTAAATTAATTATGCAATTCAAAATTCAACCATTATATAAACTTAGTTAACTAATATATACGTTATGTAAATCCTAAAATTTGACAATTTTAATGCTATACCGTAGTAGCATCAACAAACCGGTAAAACAAAATTTTGATTATCATACAAAAAAAATATAAACCACATAGCATAAATTATATACTCAAACATAAAATAACAGATTTATTTTCTAATCGTTTATATTAATGAATTTACCCCGCATTACATTGAAATATTTATTTTTTAGCTTTAATGAGACGACCCAAACTCGCCCTTATGGGAAAGAACGGATTGAATTGAGAACATGACAAATCAGAACACGAAAATAAGAACATTTCATTGCTTATTACAACAATTTACATCAGAATACAAGAATATATCAGAGTATGAATAAATATTACACAGAAAAATATATCAGAGATTTAAAATACAAAGCAGTGGAAAATAATACATAAGTACAATGCGTAGCAGAAAATAACAATTGACACAACTGAACGAAATATATGGATACAAAGCTTTCCGAAATAGCTCCAGCTGTAAATGCAGGATCCTGGGAAAAGTAATATCTGCGAAAAGCAAAACCACTAGCTGCCCATGTGGAAAATATGGGCACCCAGAGTTTAGGTTAAAATAATAAACTCTGAGTCAGTCATGGGACTGGTGTGAGAATTAAAATAGTTATTAACTTGATTTTAAAGTTAGGTAAATCAAGGGACTACGCTGTATAACACAGAATGGGTTTAACCCTAAGAATACCAGTGCATAGAACAAACAACGCAATGCTAATTAAAGAAAAATGAAGCTCTTATAAGACTCAGGTCCCATCACACAATGCAACACAAGCCGGAGGATAGAGTTTTACCTTATAATAGCCAAATATGCTTGGTACGTTTTGAAACAAATCTTTTATTATTACTATAAGTGAAGAAATCAACTACAAATATAAATGTATCAATCATTGATGACATGAGCGCCCCATCCCACTATGTCGTCAACAAAATATCGTATTGGAAGTTTGGATTTCCATACTAATGGCTCTTGATTCGAAAGATCTATCGTGTAGTGCAATACACAATGGCTTACGTCCCAGCTAGAGAAAACACCGTAATTCACATCCGCACTATATCCAGGATATCAAGTACCTCAACGGCTTACGTTCCGTGCATGAGAAAACGCCATATACTCTATCCTTCTAGGAATCGGGGGGTGTGCCCTATCCCTCTGAACATAGAGCGACCACACTCAGCTCATCTCGATCGACCAAATCCATCCTCATATCGAAAGTATACTGATTAAACCATCAGTTCATCATCATACCGATGTGTGAGGCTCGTCAATTAACGCTACACAGAGCTATGCTAATTAAAGCTATGCTTTGATCATCATCCACCAAGCACTGCTTCTCTACAAAAGCTTGGATCACTGCAACTCAGCATGTAATGCTGTCAATCCATACCGTACCACTGATTTCTACCGAGATATAACCTCTAAGCTTGTACGTCTCAAAGAAGGGTGTTAAACAAGAGAATAAATTTTCTGCCACCAAACAGATATATATTTAGCAGAGATCAACAAATAGAGTATAAAGGAATAAAACGTCAGACATACCATCCATTTACAAGTCCGTTTTGGGTCTGAACGAAATTGGAGGCACATCATTCCTCGTCCCGTATGTCCAATACAGGAGAGAGGCCCTCATATCTCCAAACAATCAACAAATATGTCCAGACGGCCACCACTGTATCCCCTTAAAGGTAGCTATTCTAATCATGGGAATCACTAGTAACCCATCCATTCGATGTGAAGATTGTCGGTCTTGCACTGTCTTCAATCTCTTCGACTGTTAGTCGTCGTATCAATTATTCAGAATGGGTTAAACCCAGTCTTTTCGAATAAATAGCGTATCTTATAACCAAGTGCTATAACAACACATCATACGCCTCATTCCAATCCAGAATATTCTTTTATTCAAATATTCTTTTCATAATTTAAACCAAATTAAGGTTTTCCAAACTAGTCGGGATTAGCACACCTTACCGAAGTAATCACTTATTATATTTCCCAATCCCAACCTATTCATACCATGGAGCAAAACTGGTAATACTCCATATCTAACACCCCGGTGTTAACGGTAAAATTAATTACCATTTCCTGTTCAAATCTAATTAAAGATTTAACTATCGCCTGGAGTAAAACTGGTGGTACTCCATTCTCGATCATTTTCCAAATTTAATAATTTAAATTATCCCATTCACATTTCAATCTAATTAAAGATTCATTAAAACTCCACTTAGTTTTAATCTTCCCAAAAATCATTATTAAATGATTATTTAACTTTGGGAAATCAATCATACCACATTGATAATCTATACCATACCATTGATTTCTACCAATATATAACCTCTAAGCTCGTATGTCTCAGAGAAGGGTGTTAAGATAGAGAATAAATTCTCCGCCACCAAACAGATATATATTTAGCAGGGATCAACAAATACAACATAAAGGAATACAACGTCAAACATGAAATCCTGTCTTTAATAGGGTTAAAGAACGAATGTCCTTTAAAATACAGTTCACGATAAACCCAAAATCATATTCCATCAAACTGGAACTTTCACGAAAAACAGATCAATATATGATCGATATAATTTCCGCATCTGACTAATAATATAAATGGAATAACGACTAAGCCTTTTAAATTCCAAAAAATAGTAATAGTCTTCCTTCACAAATATAACACCCCGTATTTTTAACGACATTAAAAGAGGATAAATTAAATAGTAATTAATTTAATATTCAGAATTAAGGAAAGCGGACTGCGTCATTGCGTCCGTCTCGAAACTCTGGTCAAGATAGACATTTGGTTTGCGTAAAACGGACACCGGTGAAGAAGTTATGAGGGTTTTAAGTTGTATATATGCAGAAAGATTATATATATACACATGAGTCAGAATCTTATCCAAAACAGTTCGAATTTAGAAAATAAAAAGTGGTGGTAGAACTCCCGCTTTAGGGGGTCGACCCCTCTAGAGGGATGTCGACATCGGGGTCGACCCCCCTTAAGAGGTGTCGACGCCAGGGTTGACCCACCCACAGGGGTGTCGACACCTCTAGGGCTGACGTGGCATTCGGTTTCAGAGGGTCTATCAACTATATATACGTGGTCGTCTCTTTTGTTCTCTTCATTGAGAATTCATGGTGGCCAAACTATGCCGGTATCCGAATTGATCTGGACCCGTTATCTTCTTCAACTAAAGCAAATCAATTGGAGATTCAAGATCCAATCTTTTCTAGTTCTATTTTCTAATCCTAACACTGTGAGTTTCTAGTTTCTTTTAGATTTGAATATTTAAAAGTAAATATGAAACGACTATGACTTGGACTTGTTCATATGCCTAAATTATTAATGATCCATTGTAAATCATGAACATATGACATTCTGAATTGGTTAGGATTTTGATCTAAATCATTATCTTGTTGGAACTATTGTAACCCTTGTGGCATTCTATGAGTTGTGCTAGATCTATTTTAACTACTGATTTAAATCTCTATCTTGTTAGAACTATTGTAACTTCTATCACATGTCATGATGTGAATCTTAAACCTTAATTGTGTAGATCTACTTTTAAACTATTGGATCTAAATTATGTGGACATTTAATTTGATAATCAGATCTAGATTATTATCTTGTGCCTATTGTGTTAGATCTGAATAGTTGGACATCTAAATGGTTAATTTAGATCTTATTATGCTCACTATTACATCATAGTTATGTTAGAACCAATAATTGCTACAAGTTCATCAGATTTTTGCTCATATGTCCATCTTATTACCATGCTAGTTTACGTTTATGCCAAGTTATGTTAAAACAATCACTTTGGTTATATTCCTATTACTTTCCCTATTATCGTTTATGACTAGGCTATTGCTAGCCTAGGCATGCCGCCAATTTTGTGAGTGCGCTAATTAAGGAACGGGGGAAAAAGGTTAATATCGGCATAATTAGAATATAAACATCATTGAACATATAGTTCAAATTATTGGGTAAAATGGGCATTAACACCTATAAGGGAATATGTTTAATTAATTGATTAATTAATAATGAATGCCTAGGATTACAATTAGAAATTGTAATTGCACTTATGACACGAGGTTAGGTTGCATTAGTGGTGGAAGTCTGCCCGGACCCGACCGGCATATCCAACAGCCACTAATGTTGAACCTAATGTGAGAGGTCCAAGTGAGCAAATACAAATCGTGCTATGACACGAGGTTAGGCCAACTTGTGGAAGAAAACCGCCCGGACCCTACTGGCATATCCAGCATCCACAATTTGTAGGCCTAATGTGGGAGGTCTAGCCCATTATAAACCATAAATGGACATGGAAATAAATTAGAAAACTTAACCAAATCTATTCCTTAGGGATTATATGACTATGAACTAAAGTTAGGGTTAAGAAAAATTGGTTGGATAGTGGATGGGTTAAGCAAATCTTGAGGGGGTGGGTAATATTTACATATAAGCCCACAAACTTAACCCAATAAGGTTATGTACTTAAAGACACCTAGTGGTATACATAACCGGAGGAAATAATAAAGTTATGTAATTAAAGACACCTTTTAGGGTAAGCATAACTTGTAGAAATAATAGGGTTATGTAATTAAAGACACCTAGTGGTGTACATAGCCAAAGAAAACCTAGTGGGGATACAAGACAAGGGGGAGAGCTTGTATCATATTGTGTAGGATCCGTTTATGTCAGTAACCCGAAGTAGGTATCAAAACATGTACTCTGTACTAGGTCAGAGAAGGGGCATGCTTACTGGACTGATTGTAAGAGATCCAAATGTGGAGGACGGTGTGGGCAGCGCAAACCGACTGGGCCATGTGCATGCATGAGCCGGGCAGAAGGGGATAAGACGACCGTGACTCGTGTAGATATGGGGCAGTGCATATCAGCGAGGGATTGCCACTTTAGGACGTGATACATCCTACTATGGGGTTGGCACAGAGTGTCTACGGAGTAGGGAGTCGATCGATTAGGGTAGTAATTAGGGTACATTTGAACGTATGCCTAAGTCTACCACCTTATAGTGGAATAGATCATCTGATTCTGGTTATACTAGTAATAGTGCAGAGTAATCATTAGAGAAGCGTATACACCTTATCTTGTCTACCTTGTCACACCTGCCATTTATGTAGTGATCTCTCTTATCCACTTTATATGCCTGTCGTGCCACTTTTATTTATTTACCTGCTAAAAGAAATTAAACTCACCAGACTTTTTGTCTGACCCTTTTTTTCATCTTCTTTCTTCTGTTCCCCCCCAGGTTCTCAGGGAGGAAACACTCAGGCTTAGTCAGGACTCAGTTATCATCTTGTTAGAGCTGTTTTCGAAGTATGGCTCAAGTTCTTATCTCTACTATGGCCTAGCTCTTTTTGTTGGGGAATTATGTTATGCTTTTTATATTTATGTACCCTAATGGTACAAGACAGAAGTTATGTTATTGTAATTGTTTTTGCGACTTATGGCACGATGTATGATTTGTGTTTGAAATAAAAATTTGAATTTCCCCGGCAATTTATTTATATTTGTCTTGTAATATTTTGTGTCTGTTTACCTATAATGCTTCACGTAACTTAATGCATTCCCTTTGTGAGTGACATTTACGAACGTGGGGTGTCACTCTTCGTATCAGAGCTGAAGGTTACCATATTAGATAAAGTTTTTGAAAAATTATTTTCAAAAAGGTTTTAAAAGAAAGCATTTTCAAAAAGAAAAGTCTGTTTTGAAAGACATTCCCCAAGAATCCATATGTAATATCCTCGATCCTTTGTCTAAATCTCTTCCCTTTTTCTTTTCAGCATGTCTGGGGAACCAAACATTCCTAATGTTCCGGAGGGAGTTACAATACCCAGATGGTTCTGTAGGTATTTGGAGGCCACGACACCTGCCGAGTGCCAAGGAAACGTTCCTCCCCCAGCTGCAATAGTCATTCCTCCTCCCCCCTACAAGAGCAGGTAATTTCGCTAAGATCTGCAAAGACTTCCGTGCTATGGGACGGAAGCCATTCCATGGGAATGAGACATTCGTAGAAGCGCAGAATTGGCTCAAGGAGACCAAGGACTTGTTCGTAATCTTTGAAGTAGAGGACAGAAGGAAGGTTCAGTTAGCCGCCTGGCTACTGAAAGACGAAGCCTCATTTTGGTGGGAAGTTACCTAGGCTGGATGTCCAGTGGAAACTTGGGAAAATTTTACAGAAAAATTTGAAATAAAGTTTCTTTACCAAACCAAAAAAAGCATGCAGATGGAGAGGTTCTTGGCACTCAGACAAGGAAACTTTATGTTGAAAGAATACGTGAATAAATTTAACCAACTAGCAAGGTTCGGGTTAGAATTAGTGGATACTCCGCACAAGAAGGCGTTGCAGTTTGCTAAAGGGCTAAATGAACCCCTTCATGTGTTAGCCATGTCCTATATTCGAATGGGAGACGCTTTTGAAAAGCTTGTCGATATGGCCCTATTGCATGAGGAAGACAAGGGAGGAACGAAGGAATTAAAGGCTAAGGAAACATCGCAAAATAAGAAGATATGGCCCAAGAAGGGGAAACATCAACAACAACAGCAACAAAAGAAAGGTGGAAAGAATGACAAGGGCAAGGATAAGAGAAATTGTCACAATTATGGGAAAGAGGGTCACTTGGTCAAAGACTATAAGCGAAGGAAGAACTCTTGCTACCATTGTTGAGAGGTCGGACACTTTGCTAGGGAGTGCCCGAAGAAATAAGGATCGTATGGACAAGATCAAAGGGCAGGAACTTCTGGAGGATAGGTGCATGCTCTCACGGTCAATGCTCCTGATAGAGGTAGAAAAATTTCTGTGGAAGGTTTAATTTCTCTTTCAAACCATCCTATTATAAAAAAAAATGATTCTGTCGCTTCACATTCATTTATATCTAGTTCTGTAGTTGAATCTCTGCACTTAATTACTAGTATAGTAGAGGATCCCGTAGTTGTTTCAAACCCCATTGGTGGTTCAGTTCATATATCTATGATTTGTCGGGATTTGAAAATATCTGTGTTAGGCATTGAGTTTGAATGTAATGCATATGTACTCGGGTTTACGTGCTATGGGTTGATTCTAGGAATGAATTGGCTTACCACATATGGTGCCATTCTAGATTGTGAGAGGAGGGTCGTTAGACTTCTGACATGTCAGGGAAGGACCCTCGAGATTTCTTGTGACCCATAAGGGTCGGTTATGCTTAGTTTCCTAGAGTCTCCTGATGCATCTATCAATGATCTGCAATCTGTTCCAGTAGTCCGGGGTTATTCTGATGTTTCTGATGAGGTATGAGGCTTACCTCCGAGGCGCGAAATCGATTTCCGTATATATCTGGTGGACAATGCAAAGCCAGTTGCATTACCAGTGCGCCATATGGCTCCAAGGGAAAGGAGGGAGCTGAGTAAGAAAGTAGGGGAGCTACTTGAGGAGGGGTTTATCTGATGAAGCATATTTGAATGGGGTGCTCCAGTAGTATTTGCAACTAAGGAGGATGGTTCGCTTTGTTCGTGTGTTGACTATAGGGAGTTGAATAAACTCACCAAGAAGAATTGGCACCTGCTTCCGAAGATTGATGATTTATTTGATCAGCTTGTTGGTGCCTCAGTATTTTCCCAGTTAGACTTGGCCACGGGATTTCATCAATTGAGGATGGTTGAGGACATCATAGATAAGACGGCTTTTAGGACTCCAGATGGTTTCTTTGAATGGCTTTTTATGCCTTTTGGGTTGACAAATGCACCCGCATATTTTGTTGATTTGATGAGTAGGGTGTTTTAGGAGTTTCTAAACAAATTTGTCGTGGTCTTTGTTGACGATATCTTGATCTTCCCTAAAAGCAAAAAAGAGCATGCCTAACATCTGAGAGAAGTTTTGAAAACTCTCCTGACCATCATCTTAAGGAAAAGTTCTCCAAATGCCATTTTTGGAGAAAGGAGGTGAGATTCTTAGAGTATGTGGTCTCCAAAGAAGGAATAGCTGTAGACCCCGCAAAGGTGGTTGCAGTGCAAGATTGGCAGATTCCTAAAAATGCAACTGAGGTGAGAAGCTTTTTTGGATTGGCAGATTATTATAGGAAGTTCGTTAAGGACTTCTCAAAGATATCTACCCCACTCACCAGGTTGACAAAGAAGAATTTGGCGTTTTCATGGGATATAGATTTTGATGTGGCTTTCCAACGATTGAAGAAGGCTTTGAAAACAGCCCCAGTCTTGACCTTGCCTGATGGGAGTAAAGTGTATACCGTTTACACTGATGCGTGTGGTACAGGGCTTGGTGCGGTTCTGATGCAAGAACGGAAAGTGGTGTGTCATGGGGGTAGACAGTTGAGAGTTCATGAGAAGAACTACCCCACCCACGATCTAGAGCTAGCCGCCATAATATTCGTGGTTAAGACATGGTGCCATTATTTACTTGGAGAAAAGTTCGAGTTATACACCAATCATAAATCTCTTAAGTATCTGTTCTTACAGAAGGATCTCAATTTATGGCAACAACGGTGGATGGAGTTCCTAGCTTCTTATGATTTTGAGATTGCTTATACCCTGGCAAGGGTAATGTGGTGGATGCACTAAGTAGGCATAGGATGGCCTTGAGTCCTCTATTGGTGGAGAGGAAGAGCTTGGAGTTCATATCAGCCTTTGATTTTAGACCCTCCATCAAGATTTTGCTTCATTTGTTTGCATCCTTAGAGATACGACCAACTCTTATGGACCAGATAGGAGCTTCGCAACAAGGTGACCCATAAATTTTAGACATCATGGAAAAGCTCAGAAAAGGGGAGACTTCTAGTCACCTCAGTAGATATTCCATAGATGAAAAAGGGTGGTTGCGACGAGATGGAAGGCTTTGTGTTCCTCAAACTGGAAGCTTGATAAAGGCAGTCCTAGAAGAAGCCCACCATTCTAAGATGACTATTCATCTAGGCGGTGATAAGATGTACAGAGCCATGAAAAGGGTTTTCTTTCGGGCTGGGATGAAGGAAGATGTGGTAGAGTTCGTTTCTCAATGTTTAGTTTGCCAGCAAGTTAAAGCTGAGCTAAAGAAACCCAGTGGTTTACTTCATCCTTTGGAGGTTCCTTAGTGGAAATGGGAGAGCATCTCTATGGATTTCGTAGACGGTTTGCCTAGATCAAAGAAAGGCAACACCAATTTCTGGGTTATGGTATATAGACTCACTAAGACCGCTCACTTTATTCCACTTAAGAGCAAGAGGACGGCATCATGGTTGGCAGCAATTTATGTTCGTGAAATAGTTCGTCTTCATGGAGTACCTTCAGCATCGTGAGCGATCATGACCCCATCTTCACCAGTGAATTTTGGAGGAGCTTGCAAGAAGCGTTAGGTACACAGTTGTGTTTGAGCACCGCTTATCATCCTTAGACCGATGGGCAGACAGAGACGGTGAATAGAATTCTAGAGGATCTTTTGAGGCTGTGTATCCTAGATTTCAAAGGGATTTGGGAAGAGCACCTTCCTTTAGTAGAGTTTTCCTATAACAAAAACTATCAATCCACCATCGACATGACACCCTTTAAAGCATTGTATGGACGACCCTGTAGATCACCAACTTGTTGGTGGGAATCTGCAGAAAGATTATTACTTGGACCAGATATGGTTTGGGAAACGTCCGAAAAGATTGACCTCATTCAGCGGCGTATGAAGACAGCTCAAGATAGGCAGAAGTCCTATGCAGACAAGAGAAGGAATGACATCGAATTTGAAGTGAGAGACTTAGTTTCTATCAAAGTATCACCTTTAAGGAATGTGGTTCGATTCGGATCCATAGGGAAGTTGGTACCTAGGTTTGTGGGACCATTTCCCATAACCGAGAGGATTGGCCAAATGGCCTATAAAGTAAAGCTCTCAGAAAAACTACCCGGCATTCATGATGTTTTCCACGTTTCTCATCTGCGGAAGTGCTTGCATGACACCGTAGAAGTAGTTGAGCCGAGTGCATTGGAAGAGGTAGAAATGGAACGGGAGGCGACAGTCAGGCGAGTTCCTTTCCGTATTTTTGGATCAGAAGTTAAGAAGCTACGCAATAAAGAGATCAAAATGATAAAGGTTCAATGGGGAGATCATCCAGAGGATGCGACTTTGGAGACCGAAGACAAGATTCGTACTTCATACCCTTTCCTTTTTTAGGGTATGTTCTTAACTCCCTTTTCCAAAAGTTTTATCTATACTTGTTTCTATCATTTGAATACATCTTATCCATAGTATTTTCTACCTTTAGATAGGAATCCTATGGATGTAAACATATGTTTGAGACATGTTATGTTTGATGGATGGTAGTGGATGCAAGTGGCTGCTAATGGACGCATAACACACAAATTAGGCACTAGATCGGCTCAATCACTCTCATACTGCATATGGATGTGTGTGCATTTTCTTTTATGGATGGAAATGGATGTATTACCATATGGATGTTGCATTTGGACGAATGAGTGTGCACACATATAGAACTCACATGTTATAATAGGATTATTTGCTTGCATACTGGACTCATGGCATTAACATACATTGCATTAAGGCGATCAACTGAGTCAGTAGACCGCCTGATTTCCGCATTAGTGTTGGGACATATACACACACCTTGCATATATTCATATAAGCATTAGAAATCTTTAAGGACAATGGATGTCAGTGATTGATGGATGAGTAGATGGATGATGGATGGTAGGATGTGCATTCTTTTCAACTCAGAGATTTCAGGGATGAAATCCTTTGAGTAGGGGAGAATGTAACACCCTGTATGTTTAACGACACAAAAGAGAATAAATTAAATAATAATAAATTTAATATTCAGAATTAAGGAAAAAGGATTGTGCCATTGCGTCCGTCTTGAAATTTTGGTCAAGATAGATATTTGGTTTGCGTAAAACAAATACCTTTTGAAGAAGTTATGAGGGTTTTAAATTTGTATACGCACAGAAAGATTATATATATACACATGAGTTAAAGATGAGTCAGAATCTTATTCAAAATAGTTTGAATTCGAAAAATAAAATGTGGCGGCAGAATTCCTGCTCTAGGGGTTCGACCCTCTAGAAGGGTGTCAACACCGGGGTCGACCCCCCTTAAGGGGTGTCGACGCCAAGGTCGACCCACCCACAGGGGTGTCGACACCCCTAGTGCTGACGTGGCAGTCAGTTTCAGAGGGTCTGACATCTATATATACATGGTCATTTCTCTTGTTTCTTCATTGAGAATTCGTGGTGGCTAAACTCTTCTGGTATCTAAATTGATCTGGACCCATTATCTTCTTCAACTAAAGCAAATCAATTGGAGATTCAAGATCCAATCTTTTCTAGTTCTATTTTCTAATCCTAACACTGTGAGTTTCTAGTTGCTTTTAGATTTGAATATTTAAAAGTAAATATGACACGACAATGATTAGACTTGTTCGTATGCCTAAATTATATTAGATCCATTGTAAATCATGAACATATGACATTCTGAATTGGTTAGGATTTGGATCTAAATCTCTATCTTGTTGGAGCTATTGTAACCCTTGTGGCATTCTACAAGTTGTGTTAGATCTATTTTAAATATTGATCTAAACCTCTATCTTGTTAGATCTACTGTAACTTCCATCACTTGCCATGATGTGAATCTTAAACCATAATTGTGTAGATCTACTTTTAAACTATCGAATCTAAATTGTGTGGACATTTAATTTGTTAATCAGATCTAGATTATTATCTTGTGCCTATTATGTTAGATCTAAATAGTTGGACATCTAAATGGTTAATTTAGATCTTATTATGCTCACTATGACATCATAGTTATGTTAGAACTAGTAATTCCTACAAGTTCATCAGATTTCTGCTCATATATCCACTTTATCACCGTGCTAGTTTACGTTTATGCCAAGTTATGTTAATACAATCACTTTGGTTATATTCCTATTATTTTCCCTATTATCGTTTGTGACTAAGCTATTGTCTAGCCTAGGCATGCCGCCAATTTTGTGAGAATATAAGAATCATTGGAAATATAATTCAAATTGTTGGGTAAAATGGGCATTAATACCTATAAGGGCATAGGTTTAATTAATTGATTAATTAATAATGAATGCCTAGGATTACAATTAGAAATTGTAATTGCACTTATGACACGAGGTTAGGTTACATTAGTTGTGGAAGTCTGCCCGGACCCGACCGGTATATCCAACAACCACTAATGTTGAACCTAATGTGAGAGGTCTAGGTGCGCAAATACGAATCGGGCTATGACACGAGGTTAGGCCCAACTTGTGGAAGAAGACTGCCCGGACCCGACCGGCATATCCAACATCCACAATTTGTAGGCCTAATGTAGGAGGTCTAGCCCATTATAAACCATAAATGGACATGGTAATAAATTTTACTACTTAACCAAATCTAATCCATAGGGATTGTATGATTATGAACTTAAGTCAGGGTTAAGAAAAATTGGTTGGGTAGTGGATCAGTTAAGAAAATCTGGAGGGGGTGGGTAATATTTAAATATAGGCCCACAAACTTAACCTGATAAGGTTATGTAATTAAAGACACCTAGTGGTATACATAACCGCCAGAAATAATAAAGTTATGTAATTAAAGACACCTTTTAGGGTAAGCATAACTTGTAGAAATAATAGGGTTATGTAATTAAAGACACTTAGTGGTATACATAGCCAAAGAAAACCTAGTGGGGATACATGACAAAGGGGAGAGCTTGTATCGTACTGTGTGGGAACCGTTCCAGTCAGTAACCTGGTGTAGGTATCAAAACATGTACTTCGTACTAGGCCGGAGAAGGGGCACGCTTACTGGACTGATTGTAAGAGATCCAAATGTGAAGGACGGTGTGGGCGGTGCAAACCGACCGGGCCTTGTGCGTGCATGAGCCGGATAGAAGGGGTTAAGATGACCATGACACCTGTAGATATGGGGCCATGCGTATCAGCGAGGGGTTGCCACTTTAGAACGTGATACAAACTACTGTGGGGCTGGCACATAGTATCTACGGAGTAAGGAGCCGACCGATTAGGGTAGTAGTTAGGGTACATTTGGACGTATGCCTAAGTCTACCTCCTTATAGTGGAAGGGGTCATCTCATTCTAGTTATACTAGTAATAGTGTAGAGTAATCGTTAGAGAAGCGTATACACCTTATCTTGTCTACCTTTCACACCTGCCATTTATGTAGTGATCTCTCTTATCCACTTTATATGTATGTCATGTTACTTTTATTTATTTACTTGCCAAAATTAACTAGACTCGCCAGACTTTATGTCTGACCCTTTTGTTTCCTCTTCTTTCTTCTGTTTCCCCCTAGGTTCTCAGGGAGGAAACACTCAGGCTTAGTTAGGACTCAGTTATCATCTTGCTAGAACTGCTTTCGAAGTATCACTTAAGTTCTTATCTCTACTATGACTTAGCTCTTTTTCTTAGGGAATTATGTTATGCTTTTTAAATTTATGTACTATGATGGTACAAGACAGTAGTTATGTTATTGTAATGGTTTTTGCGACTTATGGTATTTTGGACCACGATGTATGATTTGTGTTTGAAATAAAAGTTTGAATTTCCGCTGCAATCTTATTTATATTTGTCTTGTAATATTCTCTGTCCGTTACCCTATAACGCTTCATGAAACTTAATGCGTTCCGTTTGTGAGTGATATTAACGGACATGGGGTGTCACAACAGAAGCTCATCTCAATTATTAACAAATCGAATCCCATTCAATTCCAATTTAACATAATTAATTGGAAATCTTTATTTTGAAAATTCCATTAATCTTAATTAAATCATTACAAACTCCAAATCATATTCTTCATTGTTAATTGGATTAAAGAACAAGTGTTATTTAAAACATCGTTCACGATAAACCCAAAAATCCAATTCTTTTATTCAATTCCAATTAAATATTAATTAATTGGAAAACTTCACTAAGTCTTAATTTAAAGATTTATTCTTTTCTCAACTGGATTTTGAGAATAGTGTTAGTAAAGACACCAATTTTTTTTTAGAAAAGGAAATATCATAAACAAAAGGGAGAATCTAGCCATTCTCCAACGGCTCACAAAAACGATTTCTGAAAAGCAGAAACCGTGCACACACATACTAGAGAAAATACCAAATACAACGTAAGGGAATGGCAAAGAACAAAGAGAAACATGCCTGGTCAAATCTTCTGAAGAAGCAGCAGTATCGTCAGCAACCGCTGAATCGGCAATGAGATCAACTCTCGAAGAGCAGAAGAGTTCCTGACCAGGTAACATGTCTCGAAACGACCCACTAAGCCATGGATGTGAAAGCTCCGCAGTCTTCCCAGTCATCCCAGCAGCTCTGATGACTCCAGATCCGTACGCCTCCCCAACTTCCCTGCAAATGGATCCTAGAATCCCAAAGTCGTCTAGCTTCCACATGCTAACTCACCCACCTTTCTTCAGGTAGTCTAATCCGGGTACCTAAAAAATCTTGCATAACTAACAAACGTTCTAAGTCCGAGGGGAGGGAGGGGAGGGTTTGGGTGACAAAGAGGGAAAGGGGTTCAAGTTAATAAAAGAAGTAAATGAACTCAAACAAATCATGTAAAAGAAGATACACTCGGAACAAAATAAAATAGAAGACAAAACAAAATCCAGAAACCAAAAACTAAAAAACCGAAAAATCGAGGAAGAAAGCATGTAAAGGGTGCCAATAATCAACCGATTCCAGCCCTCAGATTAACTGTAGACGATGAAATATCAAATGAAACGGCCAATCTTCTAGAGCGTCCACCTAAGGGACCTCTGAAAGGACGACCTCGAAATGCTAGGAACACATCCTTCCTTACATTCCGGATAATAGAAGGAGGATCTATTTCCACTTCGTCAAAAACTGCCTTATTCCTGGAGCACCAGATGTGCCAGCGGATAAGACAAGGAATCAGATGAAGTTGAATAGATCGAAAGGATTTTCTAGAGTTCCCAACCCACCAGAAACTCAGTAAACCTTCCAAGGAGATGGCATTACCTCAGCAACCCATCAAGTTCCCGAAATAATTCCAGACTGCTCTGGCACAAGCACCGTCGATTAACAAGTGGAAAGAGGACTCAGTGCATCCAGTGTTGCCACACCTGCATCTTGACACGAGCGGGATGCTTACATGCTGAATGTTCACATCTATTGGTAAACCATCTAGCAAAGTTTTCCACATAAACAAAGAAACCTTAGACAGGATTCAGACATTCCAGATAAAGATGAAAACAGGAAGACGTGGACTAGGCATCCGCACGGATTTCCATGCTGCCTTGGGAGAGAAAGGGGTGCTGTCCCAGCTAGTGCCATTCCCATGGGCATCCGTTATAGCCTTCACGGATTGCATACGTTTCCACGCCTCACTAGCGTTAGACGGGATACCAATATAATTCGTGGTTGCGAGCCTATGGTACTTGACGTGGAGAAACGTTGCTTAGAGGGAGTTGTTCGCTCCAAACCTCGCCCAAAGCTTGCAAGCAAAAGCCAAACAGATGTCCTTAGGATTAAGGGGACCAAGACCTCCTTCACGTTTGGGACGACAAATTGTGTTCTAAGAAATCCAGTGATGACGAGAAACATTGTCCTTGTTTCCCTAGAAAAAGACAGAGGCCAAAGAATGGAAGGAGCGGAAGAAGGAAGCAGCGGGTGTCATAGCAGCAAAGATATGAGACCCCATGGAGTCGAGTACAGACTTAATGAACAAGTCTATAAGCCTGAGAAATTAGGGCAGCATTCCACCTCACAATCTTACCCCTAACTTTGTCAGTTAGGGGATCGAAAATGGCGTTGAGCTTCCTTCCTCGATATAGCACTATACCAAGATACAAAAGCAGAAGGGAAGTAGCCTTAAAGCCAGAGGTAGATTCAATCCATGAGGATCTAAGCGGAGAAATGTTTTTAGCAGGCACAAAGCAGCTTTTGGCGGTGTTCACGAGTTGCCCCGAGCACCTCTCGTAACAGAAGATGACGCCAAGAAGACAACGGATGGAACAATGAGAACCATTTGTAAAAATGATGATGTCGTTAGAAAAAGATACGGAGGAGATGATAGGACATCCTCTAGGGATATCGAACCTATGGATCTGCCCAGCTATCGTAAGGGAGTGGAGTCCATGGACAAAAGCCTTGGCAGCTATGACAAAAAGGGAAGGTGACAGGAGATCACCCTGCCTAAGACCTCTACCGGATCTGAAATACCCGGTAGTCGAGCCATTAATGAGAACTGAGGACCAATAATTGGAGACAAGTCTCCAGATCACATCAATAAGGGGTCCGAGAAACCGAAAGCCCTGAGAACCTTAATGATGAAGAACCACGACATGCAGTCGTAAGCCTTAGCCATGTCTAGCTTGACGACCACATTAGAGCCCCGAACCTTCTTGCCGATTTGAGAAATCAGCTCCTGGGCAAAAAGGACGTTATCATTGATAAGTACTCCCTTTACGAACCCAGCTTGCGAAGAAGAAATGATGCGCTCAAGAAACGGTGCTAACCTAGAGGTTAGGACCTTAGAAGTGACCTTGTTAGAGAAGTTGCACAAGTTGATTGGTATGAAATCGGAACAAGAGGTAGGATGATCAGTTTTAGGTATGAGAACTAAATTGGTGGAAGTCTAACCAGCGGGGAGGTCTTGACCAGAGAAAAAGGACTGAATGGCGAGGCAAAAGTCCGCCTGAATGATTGGCCACACACTCCTGTAAAAAACTCCGTTGAAACCATCTGGCCCACTTGCACTGTCCTTGCTAAGAGCAAATACGTAAGAACATATTTCTTCCAAGATAGGGGGTGCGGCTAGGACAGAGCTGTCCGACGGAAGGATCAAATGAGGAATGAAAGCTAGGAGGGACGGGTTAGTCGATGCAACTGAGGGGGAGGAGAGAAAGGATTGAATGTGGGATAGAATAGTATCTTTGACCTCACTAGGAGTGAAGGCCAAAGAAAGATTTGGGCAACGAATCTGATGGATGGAGAGAAGACTATTCTTCGTACGAATAGTGGAGTGAAAAAACTTAGGATTCATGTCTCCTTCAACAATCCACTTAATCCTAGCTTTCTGCTTAGGTGGTCGTGCTCGATACAAAGTTCAGAGGAGAAAGCGAGTTGGGCCAAAGCCCAAGCCTCCTTATGGACAACATTAGGCTCTTCATCAAAAGTCGATTTTGCTAGGATAAGGACTTCTTCCGCCGCTCTGACACGGTCAAAAATATTCTTGAACACTAGCAGATTCCACGCCTTTAGACAAGACTTAAGCCTTATCAGCTTGTGAGAGAAGGCAACATAGGGGGCACCACCAATAGGAGAAGACCAGGAGTCGAAAACGACACTGAGGAAAGTATGGTGAGAACGCAACATGCTTTGTAACCTAAAAGAGGACGGACCAGATATGGATCTAGGGGAACAACTAAGAAGCATAGGCGCATGGTCGGAGAAGGTACGATGCAGATGGGTGATGGAAAACGAGAAAGGGAGACTAAACCAACCCTTAGAAGCGAAGATTCTGTCTAGCCTAGACAGAATTCGGTTTGGGCCTTCTTGGTTGTTACACCAAGTGAACACCGACCCCACAAAAGACACTTCGGAGAGACCCGAACAAACGATGAAAGCATTGAAATCTTCCACCGCCAATCGGTTAACAGCATTTCCACCACGCTTTTCAGCTTGATTGGCGACAACATTAAAGTCACCGCCAATTACTAAAGCAGGAAAGCCGAATTTCGATAAAAAAATAATATCCGCCCACAGAGATTGCCTGTCTATCCTGCCTCTCTTAGCATAGACCGCTGAAAATAGGAAGGATGAAGAAAGAGTGAGGAAAGAACAAGCCACAGATAAAAGCTGATCCGAGTCGAAGATAGGATGCACAACAACACCTTTGGATCAGAGGATCCAAATCTTGTCGGAAACATTAGCTAAGACCCCACCAAAGCCAAGAAAAAAGACCGAAGAGGTGATTGCGTCTGGTCCCACAAGTGGTTCCAGAAGTGCTACCAAACAGATAGAATGCTTACGAACAATGCATTTGAGTCTAGCCACAGATGCAACATTTCCAATCCACTAACGTTCCAGAAAAGGAAATTCGCCATGGAAAATAAACCCGAAGAAGCAACCTAGCCTGGAGGAGAAAGTGACGTGAGACGAGCGAATCACCTAGCTCTAATAAGATAAAGAGTATGATGAGTAGATCGGACGATATGCTCGGATGCCGCTATAGAGCGTGTGTGAATGGTACGGGGAGTGCGAGGAGCCGCCTGATGACTACGACGATAGGATTGAGTAGTCACATGAAAAGTGTCCACGCAAATACCAAAAAAACATGAAGAAACAACAAGACTCATAGTAGGAGAACAAGCGCCCCTTGCCGGGAAACAATGTGGGTAAGAGTTCTTAGTAAGGCATGATAGTCGATCATTAATGATCGCTATCTCGGCCTTACTAAGAAAGGGAAAAGACCCAGCAACTGCGGACAAAGTAGAGGCAAAACGAGAAGGGACAGACGATGATGAAGAAGAAGGAGAAGAAAAAGAGGAAGAAACAGAATAAGATGTCTGAAACAAAGCATCGGGAGAGGTAATAA
Organism: Allium sativum; assembly: GCA_030737875.1. Classification (NCBI taxonomy): domain Eukaryota; kingdom Viridiplantae; phylum Streptophyta; class Magnoliopsida; order Asparagales; family Amaryllidaceae; genus Allium; species Allium sativum. The sequence goes on from JASFAX010003678.1 coordinate 34,179, forward strand.
AAAATATGGGGTTGCTCACTGGAGACAACACCAATTGTTGTATGAACTTTACCAATGTGGATCTATCATCAACTTGATAGACCTGAACTATAGGTAAAATTCCAACAACCAACATCGAAAAGCCTACCGTAGTCCCCGACAAACATGGGAGGACACCTCTTCGGTAATCCGAATAGTGAGCGAATTCCGCGTTCACCACACGCCTACAACAGAGACGCCACCCATCCCATGTAGCCAATGGACAAGTATGACGACAAAAGGGGCCAAAACTGCTCCAAAACCATCTAGTCACCAGCGACACGGAAAAGGCCTCGAAGTGACTAGCGAATATATCATGCCGAAGATCTGAATCAAAGAGCACATAGACTATCCAACAATAACATGCCCATCTAAACCCGACAAAGTTGGATCTCAAGAACCCACTGAAAAGGAGCCAAGAAAGAAAGCCAAAAAAACGGACATTGAGCCGACTAGCCACAAAGAACTGGTAGTAGTTCCCCCAACCATAAAAACACCGAATCCATGAGGAAAAAACAGTATCCGAACCCAAGAAAAAGTCATAAACGGTAGTGAAATTGTCAATATTTCAACCAAAATTATGAGCAAGTCATGCATCCTGAAACTCTCCCGCAACTGACAAATCGAGTTCTCACAAACCATAACAGGAGATGGGATAAGTAAGAGAAGCATATGGTCAACCCAAACAAGCACATATTCAGCAAAAAACTGATAAAATAAATGAGAGGGTACCTTACAAAGAGAAGTCAGCACATCACCGAAAACCAACAAACCTGCTCTACTTCCCAAAAGTTCAGCCTTAGCCCCTTCACCTCTCAATGCCTCGGCTTCCGAATGGGCAAATGATGCATCATTACTGATGCTTTGCTTCCCTATTACAGCCACCACTTTGGAAGAAGCCACAGCTAAACAAGGCACATGAGCCTCGTCTCTAACATAATATGAGCCATATAGCCCACTGCCAAATTTGTTTGCCTCGCCGTGAGAGGAAGACTCAGGCTGCAAACAAAGTTTCGCCTTTAAGTCCTTGCGCCACCACCTGTATTTAGAACCACGCAACCAACTAGTTGTCACAGCAGACTCACTGAGATCTCCCAAAGTCGTAGCAGGGCCATCCGAAAGCTCATCTCCCCCAAGTGAGAAAAAGGCGTTAGAAACAATAAGCAGAGGGGGAGGCTAGGAAAAACCAACCAACGACTCCTCAGGCAAGTAAAACAGCCCGGAGCAGTAACAATCGCAGATTTCTTAGACTTCCACAATCGATGTTGCTTACGCTTAGAGCAATGGCGTGAAGCTAGCTGCAAAGGTAACACGCGTGTAAAAGGCCTTGTCGCTGCCAGAATTGGATTGAAAATGGGTGAAGTGGTCAAATCCCCACCCCCAATCAATTCAGCATCGATTGCCTTGCCTAAGCCAAGGCCAAAACCACCACAAGTTAGAGAACCTACCAAGAGGCCATCATCTGCCACTATAGGATCAATATTCGATGCTTTGAAACATAGGCGAGGGAGAAAGGAGGTGGTCAAATCCCCCGATTCTCCAACTCCAGCAAGACAGATTTGAGATTCAGAGACCAGCTTAATCGCACGAAGAAATTGCTCATGAGGAGGTAATGAGCTAACTAATCCTGAAAAAAGAGGGGAGAGTTCCAGAAAATGCTCATCAACGTCCAAAAATCGGTGTCATAATAGCTCCTCAAAGGCGGACAAAGAGTAAAGCTGAACTTCAATAGAAAGGCCACCAGTGAAAACCACCGACATAGGATAAGGCACCATAGCTAGAATAGCTCTCGCGATAGCTGAGAAGCTAGGGTAAGCTCTAATAAACGAGCTAGAGACCACAAAAGCACCCATTAAGGGGCACGTTGCCATGCCGGAGCGGGTTGAGAAGAACATAAGAACCCGCGAGAGTAAATAGCAGAGGAAAGGAAGTAAATTCAAGAGAGAACGCAATGCTAAGAAGAAAGAGATCACTCAGAGTGCAGCTGCCATTTTTAGTACCGTTGGAGTTTTTTTACTACTCATTTGCTTGGTCCTAAAGACACCAATTTGATATCAATTACAAGGCACTGAATAGAAATTATATCGGTTATATTCAATATCAAATTCTGAAACTAATAAATATCGTATTGGGAATAACAATATATATGTGGGGGCTGAGTTGGGTAAGTGAATAGTTATTTTTCACTTTTCCAACTCCCAAGAAAGGTCTAATCCATCTCTAATGGCCCTAACCTCTAAACCGCCTCCAAATCCTTACTTTAATTGAATCTAACTCAAGATTAGTGAAGGATTTATCATTGCAACATCAAATCAACTTTAGAGTTGCTGTCTTTCATTGGAATACGATCCCGGTCAACTTAATTTCAGTTCTAACCTCTTTGGGGCACCTAAGGTAAGTGATAGCCTCATTACTCACTCATTAGGATTAATAACTTCTAAATGTCTCTGAAAATTATGGAAAAATGTTCATAAATTCTAGATTAATATATTATGACACATATCTAAATTTGGATTGATTTGGTTAAGTTCTGTTAATCCCGGAAATTAGGGGAGCTAAAAGAACAATGCTTCCCTAACCTTGTTGTGATGATTTTGCTTAATTGGTTGATTTAGATGTTGCTTGTATGTATTTGGCATATTTGTATAATGTCTAGGAATTATAAGTTCGATGAAAACACCGTTGACAAGCAAAATATAATAGACAAAAGTGTTCTAGGAGTGCTCCAGGTCTTGGGTCCTCCAAGATGGGTTCGACCATACCGAGCTGGGAGAAATTCCCAGAATTGCATGAAAATTGGTAGAGGCAACAAGGTCTTGGAAGGCTATAGGCCAAATCACAAGTTGTTTGGAGTTCTGTAGTTCAAATTATAGATCTTTGAAGTTCAGGTCGGCGGGGTTAGGTCGGCTAGGTTCGGGTTGGACAAGAGCAAGAAGGAAAGGGAGCAACACTGGGGTAAGAGTGGGAATCCTAAGTCGGCGCTCAAACCTGTATTTCAACTCATTTGAGGCCTAGAATCTGGATCATATATTTGATCCGAGAGTAGCCATTCTGGCCAGGCTCGACTATACCGAGCTAGGGAGGGTTGATCTGAGAATGGGCAAAAAGGGGAATGAGTTCACGTGGTGTGGTACTACTTCGTGATGATGATCAAACTCTTCTGAAGACACTCCAATATGACAAACAAACCCGAGATGCATGAAGTGTTCAATGGGGAGTCACAACGTAAGATACAGATAGGAACCATTGTAATGAATTCTAATTGAGCTTGGCCATAGGTACATATGCTAAGGAATATCGACGCGTAAGGTCGGTCTTGGGTACTGGGAGCTAGTGATAGCTTATGAGCCATTGGAACTGGTGTGAGTGCCTCTTTATGCTGGGTGTGGAGATTTAATGGCACATACAATAGACGTGAGTCCATTCCCACGAGGGTACCGAAATGATCAAGCGACGTCATATGACTAAGCATTGAGTGAGTGTCGTGAGGTTGTATGCTATGTTTGAATGTTTGTTATTGCCTTGATATGCACATTATTTAGTATAACTTCAGTGTTATGATTACCATTAAGTGATAGTACATTTGTTATGTGCTAACTCTTTGGATGCAGGGACATGTCAAGTATGACTCTTCATACCTATGTTGTTTATTTAGTAGTTTTGATGCTTATCGATCACACCAGACTTTGTCTGACTCAGGGTTTTATGCTTTGCTTCTTATTACTCTGGGTGCTCCTAAATGAGCATACTAGAGGCTAATTGGTGTGCTCGAGTAGTTGGCTAAAGGCAAGCAGGAGGCTCCCACGTATTATACACACACACACACACACATACATACATACATACTCCATCCTTGTTTATTTCCGTAACGGCTAATTTGGGCATTGGTAGTGTAGTCAAGTAGAGGCAATTTATTTTGGAGATGTATTTATAATTAATCACTTTGCATTTATGCTGTAATAGGTCTGATACTCAGGCGATTTTGGTTATGGTTATTTACGCCTTATACTGTCTCGCCTGTTTTATATTAGTTATGTTTGTATTATATTTTATACCATGCGCTATGAGATATACAATAGGAATTTAGGAACATTATCTTCTATCTTTCTTATTCTTTTCTTTATAATTGTCTTATATTGACCGAACACCACCACAAAGCTAAGTTAGTTGTTGATTAGTATAGGGCGGTCATTACATATCTCTTCACTCTCCTAACTTGTTCTTTGTGTTTGACTTTCATAGGATGATTGTTTGGGTTGATAGGGTGGTTCAGTTTCACCATGATCTGGCTCTAAAGGCACTGTGAGTTGTGCTGATCTGACATTGGCCTACTCACCTCCATGATCACTTATGCAAATAGGTATGGATGGAATAGAGTGTTTGGCATTATAAACTTTCTGAGTTGTAGATATTTCTGTACTTAAAAATGGGAAAATATTCTCAGTGAATACAACATGTTTACTCACAAACACTTTACTACTTGTGCTCGGACATTTTTGATCACTTGCATACCCAGTAAATGTGCATGGTGCAAATCTAAAATTCAATTTTGTGTGTGTTGTAAGGTCTTAAATAGGGATGGCATAAATATCCAAAAAAATCAGACTTTGATAGTCCGGTCTTACACTGTGCAAAATTTCTATTGGGCTTTTGCTTTTCAGTACTGTAGTGGGTAATCTGTCTATTAGATACACTGTAGTACTGAATGCATTTAGCCAGAAGTTTATTGGAAGTGAGCTTTGTGACAGCAATGTAAGACCACGCTCAACTATGTGCCTATGTTTTCTTTCTACCAGATTATTTTGTTCTAAAGTATGAGTACAACTTAGCCTATGTGTAATTCCTTTCTTTTGAAGGAAATCACTTAGTGGTTTAAATTCTATACCACCGTTAGTTTACAAAAAAATTAGTCATTGTCCAGTCAATCTTTCAGCCTTATTAATGAAACACACAACTCTAATTGTTTCGGATTTGTTTTTCATAAAGTGTATCCTTGTATATCTTGTACATGAGTCAACAAATGATATATAGTAGTTAAAACCATAACCTGAATTTACTAGAGCCGGTCCTCATAAATTCGCAACAACTAATTCAAGTGGTTTATCATAATATGTTTGTGACTCGGAAAAAGATAACTTATGGCTTTTCTCATTTGACAATGAGTACACACATATGGCAGCGTTATATTATCAAATGAGATAGTATTATCTAGTAAAATTTGTTTGACTGCATTTGCATTAGGATGCTCTAATTTGGCATGCAACAAATAAAAAACTCCCTTCTTTCTCTGAGTTTCAAACAGAAAACGGTTCTTACTATTTTTTCGAAACTTTTCGGAATCGTCAATACTGTTTCCCGTGTTTTTAACATTGAACTTGTATGGTCCTCTATCAGCTTGACCCTGCAAAAGAATTTCATTAGCGCGTATGTCTTTAACTAGATGGTGACTAGGGTGAAATTCAAAATAAACACTATTGTCTTAAGCAAACCGAGATACGCTTAGTAGATTCTTTTTTATTTGTGGCGCCCTTAGTAAATTGTTTAAATACATTCATTTTTTACCTTTAATGCCGCCAAAGCCAATGTGTGTGATGTTAATACTCTCACCATTGCCCATTTGAATAGATTCATTACCTCTATACTTCTTCTAACCAAGATTTAAATTGTCCAGACTATTTGTGATGTGATTTGTTGATCTAGATTCAGGGTGCCAATTGTCATCCTCTATGTCAACATTTTTAGCCTGACTGCTTCTTGACCTTTCAGTATGTGTGTTTACTTCAATTTGTGCCAAGTTTGCATTTGAATTTGCATTTGAGTTTGAATTTCTTTGATTGCTTTGAATCTGCCCTAGCATATAACTGGAATTAAATCTAAAATAAAAGTTTGTTGTTGCGTGACATATTTTTTCACATATTTAACATTTGGGTATGCCACTATTAATTGTTGTCCCACCTTCCTCTGCCTCTAGATCTATTAGAATAACCTCCCTTTGTACTGGTTTTCCTTGATTTCTATTTTTTCTGTAGTTTGCATAATTGGCAGACAAATTAGAGACTTGTGATTTCTTGGTTTCAATTCTTGCTTCATGTGTAAGTAGAATTTCATGAACATCTTGTAATGAACACACAATTTTTTGAGAGGAGATAACAACCACCACATCTTCATAGTCACCACTCAAGCCATTTAAAATGGTAAATACTTGTTCTGGTTCATTTATTTTTTGACTACTATGTCAATATGATCATAAGTATACTTTACCTTTGCTAGAAAATCTCTCATGGATAGATTGTCCTTTCTTGAATTTTGTAATTTCTCTTACAAAACATGATCTTTGATCAGATTGGGTATTGAATGATTGTCCAGTAGTTGATAGATTTCATATGTCTTGCATCCAATTACTTGAGACAATAAATTGGCACTTACTGATGATAGCAGCCAAGAACTAATCAACCTATCTTTCCTATGATACTTGATGTACTCTTGATTACTAACCACATTATTTCCTGTGTTAGTGATGAATTTTTGGGCAAACTCGCAGAGTTACCAAGGATGTAGCCTTCTAGCCCATATCCTTGAATTGTTGTTTCAACTTGAAGCTTCCAAAGGAGATAATTTCTTTCTTCGAGATGGGCTGTAATCAGTTTACTTTGTGGGATGCTTACCGTCTTTATCAAAACTTTTTGCAGTGGCATTGGTTTGAACTTCAGTCACATTATTCGAGGATGCTGAGTTGTTCTCACTGGCTATGGATGATAATAGCAATGATAAAGTAACCTCAATGGTAAGTGATTTTGATTTACTTTGCCTTGAATTGGGATGTCAAGAAATTGTATTTCAATCAAAACTGGTGCAATCTTGATTAGTTTGAAACGATGATTTCTGAATATCTTGCTATTGGCTTTCCAGAATGGCACCTTCTTGACTGTGATGATTCTTTGATTTTTCTTGATCGTTGAAGTATTCCAAAATTGCATAATTGATCCTACGTGATGAAGCTAATGCAGCCAACGATTTTAGCGAGGCACAGTGACCCACAAAGTATCAAAAACAACTTCCAAATGATGGGAAGAACAACCTCTGATGGAAGGAATCCAAGTTATAAAGATATTATGATGGATTCAAAATTCACCACCACAGCACTAGATAATTGTTGGATCAACGACTGTTGTTAAACATGAGATATGAGCTCTAATACAATGTTACGATTTTATGTAAACTAATATAAAATTGTTTGATCAGAAATGAAGAATTGAATTGATAGTGTTGAGGCAAAAACAATGTACTTGTTATTGAGATTAATGACTAACTATTTTACATTGTCTCGTTACAGCCATTTATACAGAAAAGATACATGGGCCTGATATATGAAACTGGGTATAGCCCACTATGCCTATTATAGAAATAAAGATGGGTAATAACCTAGCATTCATTTACTCTTAACACAGTCGAGTGTTTACTACAAGTAGAACTTCAACTGCTTTCACAAATTTGGAGTAGGAGGATGTCCCACAACCAAAGTTTCAAACAAGCGATGCCAACCAATGATTCACTTTGTTGCCGAACTAAATAAATAACATGTATCACCAAAGTACTCCAAAATT
>JASFAX010003679.1:0-41799 GCA_030737875.1 Allium sativum
GTGACCGTACGGAAGCGGCTTGACTGTTGGCAACGGTCATGTTTTTTGAATTCAAACAGACGGACGCGTCTGTTTGTACACAACTGCTTCCGAATGGTGGTGCCTGTTTCGCAACTATATATGCATCCTGTTTCTTCTCTTCGAATTTACTTTTCTCCCTCCTCTCTGTTTTATCTTTTTTCTTTCCAGTAGCAACTCCCGAATAACTCACAAACATTGCTAAGTTTCTGAGTTTGGTTTTGTTGTATCCTGGGAAACAATCTGCCGTACAACCCATTAGCAGACTCGATCCGAGTGGGGGCAGATATTGTTTTAAGGAAAGCGATCTCGCGCCTCAAAACCATACCGATCTGATTCATTGAATTCTCAACAGTACCCTATAATGACAACCAGCTGCTCTATTTTCCTCCCTCCCCGAGTTGTTACCACTGCTATCATTCATTTCGTACGGACTAAAATACAGGCTAACTATATATGTGAAAGAAAATAACGCTGCAAGCTATCCCATTCTTCCAGGTATGCCCACATCTAGCTATACTAGAAGTGTGCCGCTAAAAGCACCATGAAATGTGATTTCTAACACCATGCTTAATTTAATCACTCTTAATTAATTTAATGTACTTCCTAGCACTAGTTTTATTAGTCCACCCATTCCTTAATCACCGGACGTGTTACCTCTCTTGCCATTAGTTCAAATGTAAACCTTATATCATTTTATCTTGATCGTTCGAATACAGACGTCGACCTGATTTGCTTTCTAACATGATCCGTCATCTGCTTCTTTCCAATTGATTCATCTTAAACCTCTAATTCTCAATTTTATTGTAATATGAGGGAAACTTGTTTTAGTAATCATAACTATTGGATTTCTTAGCAATGAAGGGCGAGAACTTATACACGAACGAAGATCTCGCGAATAAGCAATGCTCTAATGAAGAAGATGAAGTTATTTATCTTAAATTATTTTGTATGGCTTCTAATGCTATTGTCATTTTTGTCTTCGTTCTGATTTTTACAAATTAAAATTATTGTTATGGATTTGATTTTTGTTGTTGTGAGTAAGAGGAGATATCGAGTATGTGAAGACAACGAGAGTGGCGCCATTGAAGAGTTCGAAGCATCGAGTGAAGGAATAGCGGGAATAATTTAGGGTTGGGTGCCTATTTTTTATTTTGTGGTGGCCAAAGGCATATGCGAATAGTAAGAATGGTAGTGTTTAGTTATGGTGTTAGGTACACATTGCTTCAGCATACTACTAGAATTTGACATCGTTTCTATATCCCTGATTCTCTCGCTATAAATACGACGCCACTTTCTTCTTGTTGTAAACAAATATGTTTCTGCCTCGTCCATTCAAAACAGAGAAGTAACTTTAACAATCGTTTTCATCCCCATGAAGCATAATGATAACCATATATAAAAGAAAAAAAGGGAGAAGAAGAACACATAGGTGCAGCGGTGGCAAGGCGAGTGACGGGTGGTTGGCTTGGTGGCGGGTATAGCAACGGAGCCTGTCAAACTAAAAGGAAGTAAGGGCATGTGTGGGTTTAAACATTCTGAAGGAAACGAGAACGAAGCAGGGAATTATTTCGATTGGGCATATGGGTTCTGATGTGGAGAAGAAATACGAAAGGGGCTCGTGTATTTGCCTGGAAGCAGTAGTATAAAAGTCGGCAGGGGTAATGATCATGCAGTAGTGACGAATGGGGGTTGTTGTGTGAAGAACATCATATGGGGAGGAATGATACATGGGGAAGGAGAAAGACCTGAGAACGTGGACTCATGGGTGTCTCTAACATGTTCTACAGCATGAAGTGGAGTGGAAATATAGCAGGATGGAAAATTTCTTGAGCAAGCGGTGAGTTAGTTGCCTATGTAGATTGGTTTGTTTGCTATTGAAGGAGCAGTGCTTTCTCAGATTTTTCTTTATTCCTTGTTCAATTTTACACAAGATGCTATTATAATTTCGTGAGAAGGAAGTGGGGAAGGAAAATAGATGGAGGTGTGGGCTTGTATAAGATGATGGGCTTTGGGCCTTGCATTAAAAATAAAAGTGCAGCGTTTTATACGTGAACAAAATAATCGGGCATATTGAATAAGCTGGAAGAACTATGTTGGCCCGTGTTTTCAATTCAAAAGAATCTGCCTGGTTTTTAAATGAAGCACGTCATGTGTGGAGTTTTTGAAAACAACGTACCGAGCAGAAGAAAATAATAATACAGGGACTGGGAAAGAAGCATACAATTTGGAGTTCGAAATATACCAGCAGCAAGTAGGTGAAAGTTAGAAGAATATGATTCAGCATGCCTAATATAGTTCATTTTTGGTTTAATGATGATTATATTAACGTTAGTGGAAAATGGGCTGGAGGACAAACTTTTAAATTTTTTTGGCTCAGAAAACGCGGTTCAGATATTTTCACGTAAAGACCAAACTTCAGCTTATTTTTAGGCCTAAGTGAATAATGCTACGTTTTTAATTTTCTCCTTCCCTCTTTCGATTTTCTTTCAATTCAAATGGAAATTCGAATCGTTCACTTATTACGTGCATTTTATATCGTTAATTGGATTATTTCGATTCTTTTATTAAATCGATCTCAGCAGGTAATTTTACCCTAATTTAGGTTTTTATTTTTGATCGTTTCGATCTATTATTTACTGTTTTTTTTTGTTATGTTTTGTTGATCTTATTTTCTTATGAATTTACAGGTTATTCGCGTCATGTCTGATTTGATTTTAATCAGTAGAGAAGAACAAGGGTATGTATTTGGATACGATGTTATGATTTTTTTAGATTTTAATGCTATGTGCATTTAGCATTTTCTTGCTGTTTAATATTTATTTTGACTGTACATGGTTTTTTGACATCTTATAATATCATTTGTTATTTATATCTGAATTTGTATAATTTTTGGCAGAAGCAGTCTTGGGAATAGCATTTTAGTTTTATTTTTACTTGATGAGTGTAGTTACTCTATTCGACTGGACATGAGTTGTTCTTTACTTGCTGTTAAGAATAACATATGTGAATATTGGACACATCTTACTCCTAGTTCTATTGAAATATCATATAATTTGGAAAGTAAGATTATCACAGTTGATACTGATTCGGATTTGCATACAATACTGTGCTTTCAAATTTATAAGAAGAGTCCTTTTTTGTTTTCACTGTTAAGTTGTGCCATCGTGCTCTGGAGCTCAATGTTGACAGTGATTTTTCAGTAAATTCTAATCAGCAAAGTATTCCAGTTTGTTCTGGTTCTTATAGCATCAAGGCTTCTGGTGAATCAAGTTCTTATTTGAAAGATATTATGAAGAAAGGGTTTCAGTTGAATCTTATGGATTTTATTGGTTATTGTTTTAGTGGTGCTGAAGATTTTAGGGAGTTTCTAATGGCTTATCAAATAAAAGAAGGACATGAATTGATTTTTGTTAAAAACTGTCCTGAAAGAATATCTGTCATATGCTCTTGGAATAAGGAAGGTTGTAAATTCAATTTAAATGCTTCTTCGGATCCTAGACAGCCTCTTCGTTTCTTTATTAGAACTTACAACTTTGAACATTCATGTGGTGCTGGATTAAGGGATGTTAAGAAAGTCCAAATTTCTAGTAAATTTATTAAATCTTTGATTATTGATCAAATTAGAGATGTCCCTATGAAGAAGCCGAAAGATATTATCACTGAATTTAGAAGACAGTTTAATTTTGATCTTTCTTATTATTTTGCATACTCCGGAAAACAATTGGCTTTGAAGAAAATTTATGGAGATGATGCTATGTCATACAATGAATTAAATTGGTATTTGGAGACTTTGAAGAAAACTAATCCAGGAAGTTATGTTGCTTTGGATGTTGATCCGTCGAGTCAGCAATTTGAAAGAGTTTGTATTGGATTTAATGCTTGCTTAGTTGGTTTTCGACATTGTCGTCCTCTTATATTTCTAGATGCAGCATTTTTAAAGGGTAGACCAGGAGTTTTATTAGCAGCCACTGCAAAAAATGGAAACCAAGGTTTGAGTTTTGGTCTTTGTCTTTTATTTTTTTAATTTGTTTAGTATTTTGTTTTTGAATTCTTTAGTATGCGATTTTTGGTGAAGTTCGTGTATTTTATGGGAAGAATATTGTTACTGAAAAGTATTTCTTTACAAAAAAATTCTACTTGTTGCCTTCAATTGATGATATATCTCTGGTTTCCCTTGGCTGCTCTGGAATTGACAATAGGCTTTTCATGCTGTATAACAATATAACATTAGGTTTCGTTCACTGTAATAGGTTTGGGTTTGTAACTAGTTAATGCATGTTGGCATGCATGCTACAATCCCCATTAGAGGTTGCCTTTCATTGGTGTAAGGTTGTCGTACATGCTGTACATTTCTGTTTCAGGGCTACTAGCTAGTGTGACGGCCTAGGAGCCATTATATGGATAACATATTGCATATATTTTTAACACTGAATATTGCATTTCATTTGCATTATATTTGATAATGCTAATCTAGTTAGCATTTTTTGTTCATAGTTGTACAAATTCAATTTTCAAACAGATATTGAAATACTGGATGTTCTGTTTTCTTATTTTACTGCTGCATTTTTTGTTTGTTTAATACTATGGAATACATAATGCTGGTTTTTTTTTCATTGTATTGTATATTATTGCTTTTTTTTTCTATGCATTCATGAAATATATTATGACAGTTTGCATTAGCATTTTAATCATTGTTTCTTATAAGAGTGTATTAAAAAAAATCACTGCTGTGAATTTGAAGCACATTAAGTTTTTTTTTTTTTTTTAGAATTTTTCCTCTGTGTATTATATTGCTTATTTTGTTTCCCTTTTGCTTTGTCTGTTATTCTGTGCGTTTGTGTTGTTCTTTTCTTTTTTTTTTCTTTTTTTTCGACAGAGAGAGAGAGAGATTGACATAGAAATATTATAAGACTACTTTTTTTCCTATTTATTTAACAGTTGCAATATTAAAGTACGTGATACTCTTTTTCCTTTAGCAATTTTTTTGTTTATCATATTGTTTCACTTTTTTTCTATTTGCTTCATTAATTTGGTCATGAAATTCATTATGCTAGGTTACATTAGCATTTTTAAATCCTTGTGTACTGTACGACTTCTGTGTATCATATGACTGCAATTTTATCATACTTGTTTCTCAGTTTTCATCCAAAGATACATTATGCTATTTTGCTTTACCCTTTTTTGTTCTACTTCATATCGCTGCTTTTCTTTTTTATTTATTTCAGTGATTTAGTCATGACATATATTATTATAGTTTACTTTAGCATTTTTTAATTCCATATAGCATGGTATATGTAAGAAATTGAATTGTTTTATATTTTGTATATAGTTATGGTATATCAGTTTTTTTTTTCTATGTTAGCATTTTAATTTGTATTGCATTTTTTCAGGTTTCTTTCCACTAGCTATGGGAGTCGTCTCACATGAAAATGAATCAAATTGGAATTGGTTTTTAGAGAATCTTAAAGAGATGCTTCATGAAGATCGTGAATTAGTTTTTATGTCTGATCGTCAATGGGGTTTGCTCTTAGGTGTTCCGAAAGTGTTTCCATCTTCTTTTCATAGTTATTGCACATTTCATATAGAGCAAAATATTGGTTCAGTGGTTAAAGCTTGCAAGGGTGATACATCAATTGTTGATTTGTTTAAACTTATAACTCGAGCTTCCAATCTATCAGATTTTGAACGTTATATGTTAAAATTCAAAGAAATTGGAGGTGCTGCCGCAATCAACTTCCTTAAAGATAAACCTTTAGAACATTGGGCAGATTTGTTTTTTCAAGGTAGAAGGTATGGAGAATATTCTTCTAATGTGGCTGAGAGCTTTAACTCTTGGATTGTGGATGATAGGTTTATGCCGATTACCTCTTGTCTAGATGGAATTCGAGTGAAAGTAATGGAACAAATGGCAAAGCGAAGGGAAGAATGCCATAAGTGGACTACTGTTTTATGTCCAGTCATGGAGCAACGATTTTCAAAGTTAGTTAAAGATGGGTTTGGATGGAACGCATATAGGTCTAATGAAAATATTTTTGAAGTTAGATCTCCTATTTCACATCATGTTGATCTTGAAAAAAGATTGTGTAGCTGTAATCAGTGGAAAGTTACCGGTTTTCCATGTGCACATGCTGTTAAGTGTATGAATAAATCAAGGCTATCGATATATGAATTTGTGGAATATTATTTTACAGCTAATGCTTTTAGAGCTAGTTATACACATGCTATTAATCCAATTCCAACTGTCGGTAAGCCAGTTGTTACTAAAGATGAAATTGTAATTAGACCGCCTAAAGAAATTCGAGGTGCTGGAAGACCTTGTACTAAAAGACATGGTGGATTTTCTTATTCTCAGAATAAGTGGAATAAATGCAGCAAGTGTGATCAAGTTGGACATAACAAGAGGAATTGTCAAGCTTCAAAGAAGATTTAAATTTGAATTTTATTTTTCAGTTTTTTTTTTCCATTGGATACATTACTATATACTTAGTATGTTGTTGTTACTTTTTATTGGTTATTGGGACATGTTGAGTTGTTATTCTTGATATAAATCTAACTTGTATTTCTGCTTTCATTTTATGTTTTGTGTTTTTTTTTTATTATGAAGTGCTGTGTCTGTGGTTGCTGGCATTTTATCACTTGTTATTATTTACATCAATTAAACAGTATAATGCTATATTAATTTAGCATTTTGTTGTGTATATTGTAAAAGTAATTGGCTGATTAGATTATTAGCTGTATAAAGTAAAAGTGGTTAGGTAACTTTATTAATATAAATTTAACTTGTATTTGTGAAACTTATGTGGTTGCTTTTTTTTTTTTTTTTTGTACATATTTTGTGTAAAATATGCACTGTTGTGTTTGTGATTGTTGGTGTTTTTTTATCTGCTATTTTCTATATCATTTATAAAGACTAATGCCACATTTATGTGTTTGCTTTCATTTATTTTGTTTTATGTATTTTATTTGTAAAGCATGCATAGTTATGTTTGTTGTTTGTGGCATGTTTTTACCAGCTATTTTCTACATTAATTCTACAGACTAATGCTATATTGATTTAGTGTTTTGTTTTGTATGATGTTAAACTGATTGACCTATTTGATTAGTAGTTGTGTAATAATAAACTATGTGATGCTACTTTATGTGTTATTTGGGTAATGTCGTATGCTATTTCAATATAGCATTTTCTGCTAATTAATTTTTGAAATATAGTTAATTTCTAAAACAATTATATTATGGTAATTGAAGCTAAAGCATACAATTATGTACATTATAACTATGCATCCAGAAGACTTTTACGTGTCATAGGTATCTGATTAGGACTTGTGTCAGGATGTGTTTTACGTGTCATTGTATCTGTTTGGTTAAATAATCCCTACTAGGTCCAGAATCATTGCTGGAGTACTCGATTAAGTCTTGCATCCAAAAGTCTTTTACGTTTCATAGGTACCCGATTAGGCCTTATGTTTAAATATGTTTTACTTATCATGGGTACTCGCTCGGTTAAGCAATCCATACTGGGTGCAGAATCGTTGCTGAACGACCCGATTAGGCCTTTCGTCCGGAAGTTTTTTACATGTCATTGGTACCCGATTAGACCTTGTGTCTGAATGTCTTTTACGTATCATGGGTACCCGCTCGATTAAACAATCCCTACTGGGTGCAGAATCGTTGCTGAACGACCCGATTAGGCCTTGTGTTCGGAAGCTTTTTATGTGTCATAGGTACCCGATTAAGCCTTATGTTTAAGTGTCGTTTACGTGTCATGGTTACCCGCTTGGTTAAACAATCCCTACTGGGTGCAAAATCATTGCTGGAGTACCCGATTAGGCCTTACATCTAGAAGTCTTTTACGTGTCATAGGTACCCGATTAGGCCTTGGGTGCGGATGTGTTTTATGTGTCATTGTACCTTCTCGGTTAAGCAATCCATACTGGGTGTAGAATCGTTGTTGAACGACTCGATTAGGCCTTGCATCTAGAAGCTTTTTACATGTCATAGGTACCCGATTAGGCCTTATGTCTGAATGTCTTTTACGTATCATGGGTACCCGCTCGGTTAATCAATCCCTACTGGGTGCAGAATTGTTGCTGAACGACCCGATTAGGCCTTGCGTTCGGAAGCTTTTTATGTGTCATAGGTACCCGATTAGGCCTTGTGTCTAAATATCGTTTACGTGTCACGGGTACATTCTTGGTTAAACAATCCCTACTGGGTGCAGAATCATTGCTGGAGTACCCGATTAGGACTTGTGTTCAGAAGCTTTTTACATGTCATAGGTACCCGATTAGGCCTTGGGTGCGGATGTGTTTTACGTGTCATTGTACCCGCTCGGTTAAGCAATCCATACTGGGTGCAGAATCGTTGCTGAACGACCCGATTAGGCCTTTCTTCCAGAAGCTTTTTACATGTCATAGGTACCCGATTAGGCCTTGTGTCTGAATGTCTTTTATGTATCATGGGTATCCGCTCGGTTAAACAATCCCTATTGGGTGCAGAATCGTTGCTGAACGACCCGATTAGGCCATGCGTTCGGAAGCTTTTTATGTGTTATAGGTACCCGATTAGGCCTTTTGTCTAAATGTGTTTTACGTGTCATGCGTACCCGCTCGGTTAAACAATCCCTACTGGGTGTAGAATCATTGTTGGAGTACCTGATTAAGCCTTGCATTTAGAAGTCTTTTACGTGTCATAGGTACCTAATTAGGCCTTGGGTGCAGATGTGTTTTACGTGTCATTGTACCCGCTCGGTTAAGCAATCCATACTGGGTGCAGAATCGTTGCTGAACGACCCGATTAGGCCTTTCGTCCGAAAGCTTTTTACATGTCATAGGTACCCGATTAGGACTTGTGTCTGAATGTCTTTTACGTATCATGGGTACCCGCCCGGTTAAACAATCCCTACTAGGTGCAGAATCGTTGCTGAACGACTCGATTAGGCCTTGTGTTCGAAAGCTTTTAATGTGTCATAGGTACCTGATTAGGCCTTGTGTCTAAATGTCGTTTACGTGTCATGGGTACCCGCTCGGTTAAACAATCCCTACTGGGTGCAGAATCATTACTGGAGTACCCAATTAGGCCATACATCTAGAAGTCTTTTACGTGTCATAGGTACCCGATTAGGCGTTCGGTGCGGATGTGTTTTACGTGTCATTATACCCGCTTGGTTAAGCAATCCATACTGGGTGCAGAATCGTTGTTGAACGACTCGATTAGGCCTTGCATCTAGAAGATTTTTACATGTCATAGGTACCTGATTAAGCCTTGTGTTTGAATGCCTTTTACGTATCATGGGTACCCGCTTGGTTAATCAATCCCTACTGGGTGCAGAATTGTTGCTGAATGACCCGATTAGCCCTTGCATTCGGAAGCTTTTTATGTGTCATAGGTACCCGATTAGGCCTTTTGTCTAAATGTCGTTTACGTGTCATGGGTACCTGCTTGGTTAAACAATCCCTACTAGGTGCAGAATTATTGCTGGAGTACCCGATTAGGCCTTGCGTCTAGAAGCTTTTTACATGTCATAGGTACCCGATTAGGCCTCGGGTGCGGATGTGTTTTACGTGTCATTCGAATCTCGTATGCACTCGGTTAGGTTTGAATTTGGTTGTCCTTTACAATCGTTTTGTTTTTGTTTGGTGTCTATTTATTTGCATGGGTATCTGATTAAGTTTTGAATATTGTCTTCTTTTATATCCATACGTACCCGACAAAACTTGGAGTCTGAATTTCGTTTGCGTTTCTGGGTTTGGTTGGTTGAATGAAATATTTTGGTTATAGATTCATTTATGGTTATTTTGTTTAAATAATTTATTTTTATTTTACATTGATATGCATAAACAATTAGTTATAAAAATGTTATTTGTTATAGCATTTTTAATTTAGGATACAGTAGATTCATTTATGGTTAGCTTGATTAAATAATTTATTTTTATTTTAGATTGGTATGCCTAAACAATTATTTATAATAATGCTATTTGTTTATAGCACTTTAATTTATACATTTCATCACATAACATCAGACATAACCCAACCCATACACATAATGGTTGATCGAACAGTAACACATAACAGTAACCACCAAACCATAAGCATAACAGTAACCACCAAACCATCACATACACAAAACAGTAACCACCAAACCATCACAAAGATCTCAAAAAGCCAAATGATCACAAAGATCTCAAAGACAAGCATAACTCAACACATTCGTATAACAGTAATCACCTAACCATCACAAAGATCTCAAAAAGCCAATATACAGTTGCCATAAAACAACAATTTTCCCAAAATTCTTATTGCACAAAAACATCAAACATAAGCCAATCAGAACAACAGGCTACAACCTGAATTTTCATTAAAACATCAAGTCACAATCAATTCAGCTTCAACTACTATGTATGAAATTAAAACAGAGCAATCAAGTCGCTACTTTAACATCAATTCAAATTACTAAAACTCAATTACAATTAGCAACTAAATGTCTAAACAGCAAATTCAAATTGAATTAAAACAGGCGCTACATCAACAATTCAGTGTTTCCTTCGTTCATGTTCTTTCTTCTTCACAGCGTTTTCAATTTCTTCTGGGGACGAGTTTGCAAAGTAACTCATAACATCCCAACTTCTTGGTGGGTCATTCCATATGTTGAACACTGTGTTAGCACGGAGAAGGCTGATATCTTCCTTTTTATATTCCTGTGGTAGATTTTTGTCTCTGTCCAATTTTTCGATGAATTTCATCACAAATAATGCACAGTCACAACTGCAAAATAATAAATAAATAAGGATTGGTATAAGAAATACAATGCTGTGATCATTTAGCTTTTTGCCAATGGATTATTTGGCAAAAACCATGTGTTGTGTTCAAATATTATCCAATTTCCAGGAAGGAACACATAATCGTCGAATATCATTCAATTTCTCCGGTTTATATTTTATTTTCCTAGGATTTTATGAAATGAAACATTATTGCATGGTACATCAACTTTCCCCTCAAGTAAACTATTGCATAATAGAATGAACTGATGATTTTATTTAGTTTGTCAGTCGCAGAATATGAACTGATGATTATTTGGTAAAAGGCAGTATTGGTACAAAAATATAATGGTTTGAGCATTTAGTATCTATTAAAAAAAACTGTTAATGTTTACTTACGAGTCGAAATTTTGTTGTGGGCATTGTGGCTGTTTCATTGGCTTTGTTCCAATATTTTTGTTTATAATGTTGTTTTCAGCCAATTTCTCATAGATGATCATTTCAATCTTTTTTCTCTGTATCAGAAAAAAAAATACATAGTTTTTTTTCAATTTACATCCAAATATATATTTATATATGATAATAACAATCTTACCATCTTCAGCGCTTCCTTATAGTGTTTATTTGATACAGAGGTTGATCTTCTGGGCCTCAATGAATCATAGTGGTTCCATTGCATTTTAACATAGTCCAAAGTTAGTAAAGTCCAATGGTTGATGTAATGCAAGGGAAAGAATATGGTTTCTGCAACTTCGTCTTTGACAATTTTTTGGACCATTGGGTTAACCAATGTTCGAACAACATTTTCAACATCTGTTTGTATGGCATGCTGCAAATAAACATTAAAAATATTAATTTGTTTCTGATATTTACAATTTTAAAGTAAAAGTTTTGTTTACCGTCATGATTGTACTGAATATGTAGTTGTGTTCATATGTTTTTGCATTTGAAGTAAACCACTCAATAACCTGCATTATAAAAATAATGTTAGCTTAGTATATTATTTTAACATGAAATTTGCTTCTATATAAATTTGTTACCAGGATGTTGCATTGTATATAAATAATGCTAGGGGAGATAGCATTTTATTACCAGTATGTTGTCTGATATAAAAATCAAAATGATAGGAGAGTTTATCATTTTTGTAATAGCATGTTGAGTACCCAATTAAAAATCAAAATGTTGGTAGAAGCTAGCATTTTTTGAAGAACATTTTGTATTATCATAAATTTCATTATAATGCTAGCAGAATTTAGTATTTTTCAATCACCATGTTATTAAAAAAAAATCATAATGCTAGGAGAATTAGCATTTCACGAACATTGTTGTTTATTTAAAAATTGATCATAATGGTAGCGGAAAAAATCTTTTTGGAACAACATAATGGTTTATAAAAAAAATTCCAAAATGCTAGTGAAGGCAAGAATTTTAAAAAATAACAATCATAATGCTACAAGTTAGCATCTTAGGAACAAAATATTGCTTAATAATTAAAAAAAAAATTACCTATTACAATTTACATTTACCTGACCATCTGTAAATTCTTCAAATAGCAGTTCTTCTAGCATGGACTGTACAATTGTTATCCCTCCTCTTCCAGTATCATCATTTTGCCATGCTATCGTGCTATATTTATATTTTAATTTAAAAATATTAAAATATCACAGATTCATTTAAAGAAATTTAGATTTTAACGAGTACAAAAAACTTACTTTGTTTTGTCTGCGCATGCGAAGAATGTCCTGATTGTGTTTTGTTTATGAGTATCTAGGAGTTGTAATATCGGACTCTTTAAAATATTTCTTTGGCGATATACTTTCTTTCTTGGAGAATATTTGTCAACATCCATAGGTTCTACATCTTGAGCTTCATCATCTGTATTGGATTCTTCTTTCTCTTCTTCGACCAGTTCTTTTTCTTTTTCAGTTTCTTCGAATTTTGTATAACTTTCATCACTTCCATCTTCATCCTCGGTTTCATCTTCGTATTCATCCTCATCTTCATTGCTTGTATTTTCAATATTTACTTCACCATCGGTTACATCTTTTTTATTGTCCTCTTCTTCACCTTCATCTTCATTCTCTTCATCATGTGTTTTATCTTCTCTTTTATTCTCTTCACTTTCTTCATTCTCATTTTCTATTTCATCATTTTTTTCCTCCACCATTCCACTGTCTTTTTCATCGTATTTGGTTTTTTTGCGGTGTACTACTTTATACTGAAATTGAGAATCAACTTTTGGCTTCCTCTTTTTCCCTTTTAATCTTTCAATCATTGAACTTGGTGTTACTTTTTGAAGTCGCTGGCTTCTTCTTCTCACATCCTTCTCTTCTTTGTTTTCCACTTTTTTGTACTCTTCCTAAGTCTCATTATCTTCTTGAGTCTTGTTATCTTCCTGAGTCGCATTATCTTCCCGAGTCGCATTATCTGGTGTGGTTAGAAGGTCGAAAGAAGGAGGGGTAAGTTGCTCTATAAACTTCTGAACAATCAGATTTCGCTGTTCCTTATCAGATTCTTGGAGCACTGATTTTAGCATGCTAATTTCTTTTTCTTTTTGAAGTAATTCTTCTTCTCTTTTTTTCCTTAGCTGCTTTTCTTCCTCTAACTTTGTTTTCACATCCTTCAATTTTTTTTCTAATTGTCTAATTTGGAAATTTTGCATTTCGATTTGCCTGTCTTTTTCATCAACTCCTAACTCTTCATCTTCACCTTCACTTGTAATCTCTTTTGTTTGCATAAGTGCTTTGTTCTTCGATTCATCAAGTAACATCTTCTCTTTAGATGTTATTTTCTTAATTCCAAGTGAAATCTGTAATAGGCGAACATAAGAATTTTTCAGTCATAAATTCATATATCATTTATAATATTTTGAAGTGCTAGGATGTTCTAGTATATTAATATGTGCACATGAAAAAATATATAATTACTTACTGAAATACGATTACTAAGTTTTGAGTGGTAAAGGGATTGTTACAAAACTAAGTGCATTGTTGAAATGCTACCAGAATTTAGTATTTTCCAATAACCATATTAATCACAGAAAAAAATTAATAATGCTAGGAGGATTAGCATTTCACTGACAGTGTTCTGTTTATGTAAAAAATTGTTAAAATGGTATGATGGTTTAGCATTTTATTAACAGGAAATTGCTTAAATAAAAAAAATCAAAATGATAGGAGAGGTTAGCATTTTTGTAATAGCATGTCGACTGGTTGACTAAAAATCAAAATGCTTTTAGAAGCTAAGCATTTTTTGAACAACTTTTTGTAAGTAAAAAAAAAAAACTTCATTATGCTAGGAGAATTAGCATTTCACTTACAGTGTTTTGTTTATGTAGAAAAATTATTATAATGGTAGGATAGTCTAGCATTTTATTAACAGTAAATTGCTTAAATAAAAAAAAACAAAATGATAGGAGAGGTTAGCATTTTTGTAATAGCATGTCGACTGGTTGGCTAAAAATTAAAATGCTTTTAGAAGCTAAGCATTTTTTGAACAACTTTTTGTAATCCAAAAAAAAAAAAAAAAAAAACTTCATTATGCTAGGAGAATTATCATTTCACTGACAGTGTTCTGTTTATGTAAAAAATTATTATAATGGTAGGATAGTCTAGCATTTTATTAACAACAAACTGCTTAAATAAAAAAAAATCAAAATGATAGGAGAGGTTAGCATTTTTGTAATAGCATGTCGACTGGTCGACTAAAAATCAAAATGCTTTTAGAAGCTAAGCATTTTTAGAACAATTTTTTGTAATAAAAAAAAAAAACTTCATTATGCTAGGAGAGTTAGCATTTCACTTACAGTGTTTTGTTTATGTAGAAAAATTATTATAATGGTAGGATAGTCTAGCATTTTATTAACAGCAAATTGCTTAAATAAAAAAAAATCAAAATGATAGGAGAGGTTAGCATTTTTGTAATAGCATGTCGACTGGTTGACTAAAAATTAAAATACTTTTAGAAGCTAAGCATTTTTTGAACAACTTTTTGTAATTCAAAAAAAAAAAAAAAAAAAAAACTTCATTATGCTAGGAGAAGTAGCATTTCACTGATAGTGTTCTGTTTATGTAAAAAATTATTATAGTGGTAGGATAGTCTAGCATTTTATTAACAGCAAATTGCTTAAATAAAAAAA
Organism: Allium sativum; assembly: GCA_030737875.1. NCBI lineage: Eukaryota > Viridiplantae > Streptophyta > Magnoliopsida > Asparagales > Amaryllidaceae > Allium > Allium sativum. The sequence continues at coordinate 14,914 of JASFAX010003679.1, forward strand.
AATTCAAAATGATAGGAGAGGTTAGCATTTTTGTAATAGCATGTCGACTGGTCGACTAAAAATCAAAATACTTTTAGAAGCTAAGCATTTTTTGAACAACTTTTTGTAATCCAAAAAAAAAAAAAAACTTCATTATGCTAGGAGAATTAGCATTTCACTTACAGTGTTTTGTTTATGTAGGAAAATTATTATAATGGTAGGATAGTCTAGCATTTTATTAACAGCAAATTGCTTAAATAAAAAAAATCAAAATAATAGGAGAGGTTAGCATTTTTGTAATAGCATGTCGACTGGTCAACTAAAAATCAAAATGCTTTTAGAAGCTAAGCATTTTTTGAACAACTTTTTGTAATAAAAAAAAATTAAAATAATGCTAAGAGAAAAACATTTACATTAATCAGTGTTAACTAGTGTGTTTCCAGTATTAAACAAAAAATTACAAAAGCAGTTGCATTATTAAAATTTTAACAAAATAAAATATTATCATACCTTTTTACCATCCATATTGGCTAGGATTTCCTTTCACACATTGTTTTTCATCAAGTTAAGCGACCATTTTGCAAATCTTGGAGCCCCGCTTATCCAGTCTTTTCTTGGCTTAAGTATATCCACATGTTCACATAGAAAATACTTAAAAAAAGAACAAAATATTAGTTAGAATAAATTATCATACTATATTATAATGAATAAATTATCATTGATTTATTCTTACCAGCGGAAGAATGGAACAACCAGACATATTTCTTGGTTTATCCTTGAATTTTTTTTAATGATTTAGTTAAATGATAATGAATACTTTTAGGCCAAGAAATTTGATTCATTTTTTTGGGATCAATGGTATATTGAAGATAACCCCAGTTGAGCATTCTTTGATTGTCAGGGAAAAGAAATGTTATAAAAAGAAGAATTAGAATAAATCTTGGCAAATCATTTTCCTCTTCTGGAATCTCCTTTTCAATTTCTATTTCTATTCTTTTAATAACAAGATCTTTGGTTATATGATCTATGTTAATAAAATTTCTTGAAACAAATCTTTGACAGTTTTCAGGAGTGCATGATAAAGACACTTTATGTAATGGAAAAATATTTTTCCCACTCATAGGCAAACCAAAAATTAATGAAATATCTTTCATTGATAATTTTAATTGTTTCCCCCCAATCAAAAAACATTCCTCCTTAACTGAATAACAACTTATTAAATCATCTAAACTTTTAGAAGATTTTCTAATTTGCTTTGGTCCAATGTTAGTTGAAAAAAAAGCATTTATAAATTCAAAAAAAGGAGTCAGTTTTAGAAAATTTAATTGATTACTTGAAAAACCATTTTTTTTTTTCAAGAATTTTAACCAGTGATACTAGACCACACCGGTATTGGACAGTCTCTTTTTTCCTTTTTTGGCTTGCAGCTATTTTTCGCCTTTTGCTTTTCTTATTCTCAGAAGAAGAATCTGATATTTCCTGCAAGACAGAGATAACAAAATAATATTAATTTTTTTAAAATATAGATCTGTATTATAATACAATATTAAAGAAATCATTTTGTGCAATATAATGTTAGATTAATCTAGCATTTTCATACATTATAATGCTAGGTTAAACTGGAATTTTCATATATTGATTAAGGCTGGGTAATGCACTATAATGATAGGTTAACCTAGCATTTTCATACAATTTTCAAGGGCTCGGCCACTGGCTATAGTGCTAGGTCAACCTGTCATTTACATATATCGGCTAACGGCTCGGTCGGGCCATGTAATGACAAATTAACCTAGCACTTTTGTAAACTTGTAAAGGTTTCGGCCACTCGCTATAGTGCTAGGTCAACCTGTCATTTACATATGTCGGTTGACGGCTCGGTCGTGCCATGTAATGACAGGTTAACCTAGCACTTTTGTAAACGTGTAAAGATTTCGGCCACTCGCTATAGTGCTAGGTCAACCTGTCATTTACATATGTCGGTCGACGGCTCGGTCGTTCCATGTAATGACAGGTTAACCTAGCACTTTTGTAAACTTGTAAAGGTTTCAGCCACTCGCTATAGTGCTAGGTCAACCTGTCATTTACATATGTCGGTCGACGGCTCGGTCGTGCCATGTAATGACAGGTTAACTTAGCACTTTTGTAAACTTGTAAAGGTTTCGGCCACTTGCTATAGTGCTAGGTCAACCTGTCATTTACATATGTCGGTCGACGGCTCGGTCGTGCCATGTAATGACAGGTTAATACACTTTTGTAAACTTGTAAAGGTTTCGGCCACTTGCTATAGTGCTAGGTCAACCTGTCATTTACATATGTCGGTTGACGGCTCGATCGTGCCATGTAATGACAGGTTAACCTAGCACTTTTGTAAACTTGTAAAGGTTTCGGCCACTCGCTATAGTGCTAGGTCAACCTGTCATTTACATATGTCGGTTGACGGCTCGGTCGTGCCATGTAATGACAGGTTAACCTAGCACTTTTGTAAACTTGTAAAGGTTTCGGTCACTTGCTATAGTGCTAGGTCAACCTGTCATTTAAATATGTCGGTTGACGGCTCGGTCGTGCCATGTAATGACAGGTTAACCTAGCACTTTTGTAAACTTGTAAAGGTTTCGGCCACTCGCTATAGTGCTAGGTCAACCTGTAATTTACATATGTCGGTTGACGGCTCGGTCGTGCCATGTAATGATAGGTTAACCTAGCACTTTTGTAAACTTGTAAAGGTTTCGGCCACTCGCTATAGTGCTAGGTCAACCTGTCATTTACATATGTCGGCTGACGGCTCGGTCGTGCCATGTAATGACAGGTTAACCTAGCACTTTTGTAAACTTGTAAAGGTTTCGGCCACTCGCTATAGTGCTAGGTCAACCTGTCATTTATATATGTCGGTTGACGGCTCGGTCGTGCCATGTAATGACAGGTTAACCTAGCACTTTTGTAAACTTGTAAAGGTTTCGGCTACTCGCTATAGTGCTAGGTCAACCTGTCATTTACATATGTCGGTTGACGGCTCGGTCGTGCCATGTAATGACAGGTTAACCTAGCACTTTTGTAAACTTGTAAAGGTTTCGGCCACTCGCTATAGTGCTAGGTCAACCTGTCATTTACATATGTCAGTTGACGGCTCGGTCGTGCCATGTAATGACAGGTGAATTTAGCACTTTCATTCACTAGTTAAGGGCCTAGTAATATGCCATAATGCTAGGGTAACGTAGTACTTTCAGCACCAAATACAGATAAATTAAAGTGGCATATTATGCACTACACATCAATCCTAAAGTAATCTAGCATTTTATAATATATTTCTGTTCGTTTTCCCCAATTAACATGTACATAATTTATAACTACAGCTACATTAACTATACACACTCAATTTAAGTAATTAAGTTTCATTTTGTCAAAATATTCTTATACCTGATCTTGTTTTTCCTTCTCCTTCGCCATCGTCTTTATAGCCTTTATCGCTGATAGTGATAGTTTCGACGAAGCCCTAGTTTCTTTTCTCGGTGGCGAATTTGGAGATTTCTCTGATGACGATGACCTTAAACGACGACTTTCCATTAGACGATTGAATTTGAATTCGATTTCGAATTGTTTTTTCTCGACGAAACCCTAACTGACTTTGAACAACTGAAGAAATGAAATGATAGAATGTGGAAAGAGGAAAATGCTAAATCGATTTAGCGGGTTTGCTTTATTTTCTAATTTTATTCCGCGGGTCCTTCAGCCCAATTATCAAAAGTTGCGGCCCAGAGAATTAATTTTAAAATAACTTTGTCCTTTTGCCTAATTCACTCTTAATAAGAATTAAATTTAATAATCAAACCGACCGTTAGGGAGGTTTTGCTGCCGCTCGATAATCAAACATGCGGCCTATTTCTTTCACGCGATGTTCTCTTCCCTGTTCCGCCTCTCAACTCGCTCCTCCCAAAATAAATTTTTCTCTCCGATCTTTCTCCTCTCAAATCGCGGTTTTTATGAATTAAAAATTCCCTTGAACTTTCTCCCCTATTTCTCAATTCGTTGTGCGGTTCTCTCCGATTTTTTACCATTCAGAAAACAAGACTAGTAAAGACAATTTGGAAGATAGGGCTTTCATTTAGAAGAGTTAAAGGAATACAAACGGGTATTGTTTCTTAATGTATTTTAGATTACGGTTTCATTTTACTGATCTGTACTTAATTCACAACTCATATTCTTCCGTAATTTTACAAATGGTATTGTCTCCTGATTATTTATTTATTTATTTAGAAATATTTGATATGTTTGGATTAGTTAAGAATTAAATCAAGTTAAAACATCAAGCTTAATCAATTTTATATGCTAAATATTACAGGCGTCCAATTTGGATTTCAAACCTTTTTATTTACTGTTTTCCTAGCATTTTTATATTTCCCTTAACAATATCGAGTGCTTAAGCAAATATTTTTTATTACCTTATAGGAGAATGTCTACTCTAACATTATCTCAGGTTATTAACTGAAAGAAGCAAAATTAATATTGTGGCATATGTTGTAGGCAATCGTAGACACAACAGGCGCGCATGAATACATGAATATTTATACTTCCAGTTTGAGTACTGATAACAACATAATTTCATTTTTGTTAACATCCTTAAATTGCAATTGCATATGGCACTTCGGAATTGTGTTTGTGCTCATCTGCACGGTGATAATTGCATGAAGTTACAGTATTTTAGTTATGCTTGTCAATGTCTTGGACTGATCTTCAGATGCTATGTGAAGAAAATGTGGGCTGTAGGTCTAGGCATCAAAAGATTTGAAAGAAGAATAGGGTTTCTGGTAAGAGGAAACAAAAGTAAAAGCAATAGAAAAGTTATCTGAAAGTCTAAAGGGGAGAATTTCATATTTTGTGTTGTCACATGCAGAAAGTGATTACTGATTAGTAGATACTCTACCTAGCTTGGAAAAGGTTCGATTTCCAGACCTTGACTTGTTCATTTGAACATATATATTACTTTAACCTGTTGCTGTATAACTACCCGTTATTCGAAGTATCTTCATTGTTCATTTGAACATATACATGCTTAAACTTTCGGAGCTCGGTACCAACATGTGTATAGGGGTGTTACATTCCACATCTTTTAGTAGATGTTCATATTAGGCTATGTACCCTGTCATTAACTTCACTAGTTCCACTTTTTTTTAATTTATGTTTCGCCCACATCCTCTTCTCGTGTTCTTCTCCTCCCCTTTCGCCATTTTTCTAACTCAACAGTCATCCTTTGTTTTTTTCGATTACTAAGTACCTTACGTCTAGAATAATCCTTCCATTTCTCTTGTCTGTTCCAAAGAAATACCTTTTCTCGTCAGCTTATTATTCCAATTTCTTCTCCTTTATCTTTATTTATTAATTGTCAATTTACATTTTCTTTTTTGGTTATATTTTCTTTCTTCTTTTATCAATAAGTTTGGTTTCTCCTTCTGTAGATATGAGCATTATAGAAGGAGGTGCATAATTACAGCATCTTGCTATATTGAAGTATTTAATTGCAGGCATTGCCATAACGAAGTATTTAATTGCAGGCATTGCAATTTCAATAAGGTAGAAATTTGATGCAGAATGTGACCAATCAAATCTGTTATCCATGTTGAATGGATTTGATTAGAACTCTTTAGATGTGGATCCTATTAAAAGGCATACGATTCCTGGCTTTGATCTTAATAAGGTTCTAGCTTATTTATGCTCTTTACATTTTTATAAGATAATTATTATGTCTACATTTATTTCTAATTAATTTGATGACATATTTTGTCCCGTAATTTTCTCTTATTCTTTTCCATCAAGTCACACGTCCTATGTGTAACACAGAAGATTTAAGTTTATAGATTTCATTAAGTATGCTACAATTTAATGATAGTTTCCAAAATTGGTTAGAAGTTAAAATTGGAATCTAAGTGTAATTTTTTGATGTATTATTCAGGTTCATCAAAATTGCTTATACTATGGTGTTTGTATGAGAAAATACTCCTGCGAGAATCACAAGTTTTTTATGACAATGTAAGGCTTAAATCCTATATTTTGATATCATATTTTATTTCTTCCGTAAAAGCGCAATCACACGTGATTCACACATGATGATGACACATATTTCATGCCAATCCTTTTCTTCTCCCACAGTTCGTATATTTAGCTCATTCAAAAGAAAATAATTTGTATAATATTTCACTATTTATTTTCTGAATTCATGAAGTTTAAATTCTACATAATGCGTATAAGGCAAAGAGATTAAATTCTTGAATAATGATTTTCATATGTGCACTGATGATTATGTTTTAATTGTCATCATGGTTACAGCTTTAACTTTTAATATGATGTAGGTGTCAAAGAATCATTATCATTGTAATGGATATAGAAACTGCAGGTGTGCAATTTGTTTATATTTCATTTATCATGTACGTTTGTTTAATATGGATTCACCTTACTTTTGTTGGGTCGGATGCTTGTTTAAAAACCTCATACCCAACGCTACTGCATTTCCACCTCGACCTCGGATCCTATGGCACACTTCAGACCCGACAACGCATCATCTCGTCCACCCCTGCCTTGAATCTGACATCGCATCTTAGATCCACTAATGTCACATACTAGGTGCTTTAATTAGCAAATTGATTTCAGACTATTTAATTATTTGAAAGTAATTTTATTATCCCAAGTCCACTGATGCCGCTTCAATTATGCTGCTTTTCTAACAGTATATGCTTACCAGTTTAGTATGTTGTTCATGCACTTGAATTAGGTGTGTGTTTAAAATGAAGCTAATTTCTTTGCTACTTAGTATGAAACTTGTTTCTCTTGCATAATCAATTTTTGATTACGATACTTAACGTATTTTTTTCTAAGATAAAAAGCAATGGATTTTTCATACAATTTCTTTGTTACTTAATGTATGGGGACGTGATTTATTAATTATTTTTTGCTTTAAGTACTAAGAAGCAACGTTTATTCTAAAAACAAAGAGATTATCTTGTTTGAATTCCATTATATGATAAAGTGGACCTTGATGCTTTATTTTTGCAACATTGTTGTTTCTTAAATAAATTTATAAGGAAAATGAGTCAAGACATCATTTTTATTGTGTTAGAAGCAACCTTTGATGCAATGTCCATCCAACATCATTGGTAGAAGTAAATTTGTAGCCATTAATGAACAGTTCATTCAATAACAATTAAAAAGGTGAATTTTATTTACATATACATTTCTAATAATTTATTGATTGTTATGAGCTGAACTTTGTAGATTGTTGGAGCTATAACTCTTTTCCTCAACTCTTTATGATGAAATGCCATTGTTTTTTTTCATGTTTATATGGTACGATGCTATTGTAGTTTGGCCAGTTCACACATGAAATTCTTTATAATGATATATGATTGCTTCAAATTCATTTGAATGACCTTTAGCTTACCCACTTCTGTAAGTTTTGAATTCATTGTCCTTTTACATAAAACTTGTTCTGTTATGTTTGTTGCTCAAGTTCATAATGATTTCATTATTTTCTTTTAGGCTATGTCAATTTGATCAACCATTCACAACAAAAGGTTCCTTGCTATGCTATGTTGAACACTGCAAAAGTTTCAATCACTGTCGAGCTGTACAAAGATGCTTCTCCTGAAGTTGTGGATAAATTCCTTAAATATTGTCAAAAAGGTCATTTCAAAGGAATGCTTTTTCATCGGGTGATCAAACATTATGTGATTCAAGGAGGTGATTCCCAAGAACTGGGTGGTGCACAGGATCGGATACAGAAAGGAAAAGCCAACAATAAACTTGACACTAGCCCAAAGCACAAGGCATTTAGGCTTGGAACTACAAAGGGTAAATCAGGTATTAAAGGTTTTGAGTTGTTTATCACAACCACTCCAATTCCTGATCTAAGCGAGAAACTTGTTGTGTTTGGTAGGGTCATCAAGGGGAGGCTGTTGTTCAATAAATTGAAGTAGACACTGATGAACACTACAAACCAAAGTATCCAATCGGTATCATTGACATTGAACTGAGGCATAAGCCTTAAATTAAAGCGCTTTTACGTCTTCAGTTTCAAGTCAGCTCATTACCAACCTTAAATTTTCTCAAAAGTCGTCCATCCATACACACAAAGCAACAATTTTGATTTCATGTGTGGAGCTTCTGGGATCCAAACATGGAATCATAAGATCGAATGTAACAGATAAAAGATCTTTTTTTATTTAGATATTCTACACACGAGTATAATGGTTAAAGAGTTTGATTTTGTGCTTGATGCATGTTCAGTAAATGAAATGAATGTATTTGTTGTTAATTTGCACACTTTCCAAAAGGGTATGTTGAAGCCGATTGTATATAGATGATTGGATGACTTTAATTTGGATGATTTATTACATTGTAATGTAAATTACTCCAAATTGCATTGTAGACTGATTATTAGCAATTTATCTATGTTTGTTATGACGTAAGTTCTATTTGTACCTGTACCTAACCACCAAATAAATAAATGACCATTCACAACAAAATAATAAGCTGAGCAAGCCACAAATCTTCTCCATTAATTGATATTTATTTAATAGACATGGTTCTTCCCTTCATGTTCTGATGTTTTATAAAGCTCCACTGGAAACAACTAAATCTTCATTAGTGCTACTCCTAACCATCAATTTTTACCTTTTGTCCTCTGGCTTTCTAACATCTGGCATGTTGAAATGATGCCTCAATTTAAATGCTTCTTTTGTATGTATAGTTATCCTTTTTTAGCTTATTGATATTGCATTTTTTAGCCTATTGATACCTGAAGTTATTCTTTTGCATTTTTTTATTATGATTAAATATTCATAAATATAATGACATATTTTAGTAAACATCGGTTTCGTTTCTCTTCTAACATAGCGTAACAATTATAATGTAAGTTAAATCGATATTTCTTTAAATCAGAAAAAGAAAAACAGTTTGCAATTTCTTAATAGAAAGTGCAAGTTAACAATATAGTTAATTTATCATTAAATCCTTAATTAAAAGAAAAAATATCAACAAACACTTTTTTGATACTATACAACCTAACGGTCGGTTTTTTCCACCGTTGTACGATAATACAAGTCTTAATTAAGGTTTAAAGGGGCTAAGTGACTTTCAAACCATGTAGTAGCATGTTTGCGTAAATTTATATATGGCCTAATTGTGTATGTAACGTCCTAATTCCTTTGTACCATGTCGGTTAAGTTGGGAATGCCTAATCGAGTTTGGAAACGTGCCTATGAAATGTAATTAAAAATTTAGGTTAAAATATATAGGAATAAGTTATTGATTATATTTAAAAATAGTGAATACTGTATTAAAAGTATATCAGTGTAATATAGTAATGGGGTTGAATGAAACAAGTGACGTTGGATCCGTACGGACGAGCACAATGTGATGAAGCTGGTTGGGCCAGAATTGGCAGCCATTGAATTTTTAATTAAATTAAACATTGTTTTATTTAATTAAAACAAACCATTTTCTGCGACGAATGAAAACCAACGTGAGTTCAACTCACTCAGTTCATCCCGCTTATATTTTCAATAATCTGGGATTTTAATTTGTGTGCAATATTTGCTAGTGATTGATGGTTTGATGATTGTTTGCATGGATGCTACATATTTTTGAAGATCATTGATTAAATTTAATCGAAATAAATCATTATTTTAACGATTAGATTCCAAACGAGGTAACTTACTTTGTTGGTTACGTTTACAATGATATAAACGTATTTAATATATAATTGAATGCTTGAATGGGTGTTTTTAATTGATTGCTGACTGTTATTAGTTAAATTGTTTATTCCTGTTTATTGAAATAAATATATTGTTGTATTGAAATTGAGATAACCCGTTGTGATACAGGGAAGGACGGTTTGGAGGAATCCAATTGGGTTCCTCACTATTATTGATAATGTTTATCAATATGATTATATATTGTTTTTGAATGTGGAATTGACTGATATTTCACGGTTTGGTACTTCATTAGACATTTGCCTTTTTAGTACCATCGATAAAAATTAAGATTTTTGAAACATATATTAAATCGATTTGGAACATTTACAAAATTTTGTTTGTATATGATTTTAAAGTATAATTTTGTTTGAAACACGAAAGTTAATCACATTTTGAGAATCATAAGTAAGCAATGACCTGAATGGAATTTAATAATTAATTTAAAAGGATTGATCGCAATTGGTTAAAAATTAACTATGATTTTAGTTTTTTAAGTCAACTGTTTTAATAAGGATTGGTTATCAAATAAATTAATATTGAATCATTAATTATTAATTAAGTTGATTATTATTTGAATTACCTTTTGAGGAGGATCTAACTATTATAATAATAGTTAACGAAAAAGTAAACCAATGCATTTTCTTAAAAATGTTGAAATATATTATTATTTAATAATAACCAAAATGATAATCTGGAGATTTAATTCATTAAATGAATTAATATTGTGTATAATTTTAATAGTCCAAATGAGATTTGTTAATACGAAGGACATATAAATGGAGTTGACCCGAACAAAGAGATTTATCCTGAAGTTCAAAATAAGAAATTATTCCAAAGTTCGGAATACCTATCAAATAAAAGAGTATTCGAATAAAGAGCTATACTTAGGAGTTCGACTATGTCAAGTTTAGGAAAATACGTTTTATTTTCCATTTGAACTAGGATTTAATTATTTATAATATCTTTGTTTATTTAGATTAATGAACAAAAGTATATTTTTAAAAGTTAAATAGTTTTGAAGCGTGGGTTATAACGCTATTGTTATAATCAATTTTGTAAAAGAAAAAGATTCTTAATTTGAATTCAGGTGATATGAGAATGAATGTTGTTGGTACTTGAAGTTGTGAATTCTGCCCATTCTGAAGTTAATAATGTTGTTCAATTAAGGTCTGAGAGGTAATTATACCCCAACTTGATTGACTTCATTATTGACTAAGGAATGGTCAGGTTCGATAGCAAGGGTTGGATAAATGAAGTGAGCGTTAATGGTTTTACAGACCATGTTTTAAATTGAATAGTAAAATAGAAGTGGAAATGTTTTCTGAATATTGAAGTATTTAAAGATTTTAGAAGTTTAATTAACTGATGGTTAATTGAAGAGGCCAAATGATGCTAAGTATTGAATCAGTGAATTCATTTTCTTTTTATGGATGAATGGTTGTTTTATTTTGATAGTTAAATAACCGACTATCAAAATCTGGCCCCGTGCATTGTTGGTGCGGGAAGACCGGGATCAAATTTATATTTAAAAACCATTCCGACCAGTAAATAAGTAAACGTTGAAGATGGAGCAATTGAAGACCAGTTGTCTTTATAAGATGAAGGATAACTTGTCAAATATTCTCTGCAGCGCAACCGGAGGTATTTTGACGTGATTCGGTCGTGGTTGAGATTTTTCGGATTTGCACGGACTGCTCGCTATTGATCCATAATGATGCAATAGAAGGATGTCTTCGGTTTGTCCAGTCCAAGGATAACTTGTATGGACTAACGTATGATAGAGTATGCCTAACAGATCACGTAAGGCGATCTTTTCAAGTTTTTGCGTTTGCTGGCAAAGGAATTCGTTTCTCTTAGCTTTTTATACCTCTAATATTTTTGGGAAGATCAACTAGTGATTTTACATGTTTGACGATGTGGCATTCAAAGTGAATGGCAGACAGATGTTCTAAAGAGACAATGTATCCTCAAGCCTCACAATCGGGAAATGACAAAAGTCGGACAAGCAGCATGGCTAGTTGGGTCGCACCCAAGCAAGGTGTATTATCACTAATATAGAGAAAAATCTATTTTTTCTTTTTTCTCTTCTGTATCTCCCGGGAATTGGCTAGCCGTGGGTTATAATAAATTCAGTCCACTCAAGCTGAATGAGTGACCAATCATTTGTGGTTGGGACGTTGCAAGTTGTTCTTGTTGAACCCCAGTGTATCCCCTCTAGAGTGCACTGATCGAAAGGTGATCTCATACCTTGTCATAGTTGGAATCCAATCTCCAATAAGAACCCGCGATTTTCGATTATATACTATGTATGTGGAACGTGAGATGCAAGCGTTCTGCTATTTGGTTATTTATTTGATATGGACACTATTATAATTTCATCGGATTTCATATCGAAAATGGTTTGGGTTATAGTAAGGTAAAAACCGTCCATGTTTATGTGTGGGTTAGTCTTACTACTATCCTTTGTTTTCAAATGGGATTTTCTAAAGTTAGGCAATTTGGATGATACTTAAACTTAGTGATTTTTCTCATGCTGGTTTACCAGACTGATCCGTGGCGTTTGTAATGCTCAGGTCAGACCGAGTTTTACAGGTTAAAGTTATCAGATGTTGTGAAATCCATTGAGGAGCTGGAGAAGTCCAGACATATGGTATTACCTAGTATTTATTCCGTTGTGTGATGTATAAGAGGACAGGTTGTTATAACTGTCCAGATGTATTGAAGTACTCTGATGATTGTAAGTATTTTTCAAGCTTTCAATAAAGATTTATTTCTATATTTTATTTTATTCCACTGCGATGTGAGAATATGTGTAGTGTTGGTTCTTCTTATTATTCTTCTTTTCTAGTTTTTCTGTCTTATCTTTCTCCCACCCTCTAACTTCTTTCTCTTAACTTTCTGCTTTTCTGTATAACTTGGGTTGACTATGGTAGTTAAATGTCAGCTTAAATTGTACGGAAAAGTCGGACGTTATAAAAATAAATCATACACTGTTGTGAACAGAAATGCAACCTATGAATTTTTAAATGAAGGGGTTACAAAAGAAACTCTAACGCATCTAACTTATTACCAATGATCTTTTTTGTTACAAATACGGATTCAAGAATGTAGGCACTACTTTACTCGACTTGCCAAAATGGGCCAAATGGTATCATACTTTTAACTAGATTTATAGACTTAAATACAACACTATAAACACTTAATTTTAGTTATAATAAAAAAATAAGGATTATGATAAAATTAAAAGATGCATATGGATTATAGTGCTTCAATACAAGCATGTAAAGATTACTGATAACATTTCTGTATTCACATAAGACATAGATGTTAAAGTTAAATTAACTATATCCAAGAGTTAAAATAATCAAAATGCATTAAGAAATATCAATTTGTTAGCTACATTTCAAGAACACCTTTCAATATTAGTATTACTTCATTTTTATATAACAAAACTAAAATTTAATGTAACTATATCTAAAAGTTAGGGGAATCAAAGTGTAGTAGCAAATGTCAAATTATTCCATAAACTTAAAAAATGCATCTTTCGTACATGTATTAATCAGCTAATAACAGATCAAAAAATTATAAATTTTAGTTAATAGATTAAAATGAACATTCAACAAAATGTCAAAAGATTGTAAATATACCATTGCTGAAATGATTGAATTAACTTAGCTAAAGTATGATGATGTCTCAAAGATTTACCTGAGCTTATAGTTAAGCCCCAAAAAGGGCATTCCTCTTTATACAAAGAGTCATCCACCTTCAACATATACAATATCCCAAATTAGTAACAATAAAAATTAGTAATAACAATAAAAAGACAAAAATAATACTAAAAAGTATATAGGGTTATGAAGTGAGAAAATAACGGATCAAATATACAAGATACTCGCATTACATTTTTTTTAATCTATATTTTTTGTCTTTAACTAATTGCTTATGTTAATAACAAATCTTTACCTCATAAGTGGGAGGATTGTTTTCAGATGTTTTTGAGTAACTAGGTTTTTCCTGCTTTATATAAACTTAATCTACAGGAGGAAAAGAGTTTGTTGTTATTACATCTCAAATAAATGCATATGTTAAGGAGACTAATTTGTATGTCGAAGATTGAATAACAATAACAAAAAATCATTGTCTTTAATGAACAACTGATAGATTAAACTAAAGGAAAGCAAGCAAGAAAAATAACATAGAAGCATTTGAAAACATTGCTCCTTGTTATGAAGTAATAGCCAATACTCATTTGTATGGAATAAAAAAGAAATCAAATGCAAAATAGTGAAATAATATGTAATAAAAAAAATCAAGGATGCTACTATTCACACCCCGATTAACACTTTTGGCCACCAAAACTAAAAGCACCCCAAATATTTCAAAATTTCTCTGCTGGCCACCCTCTAAATTAATAACCTAAAAAAGGAGAGGCCATCAACACATTCATCTACACGAACGCTTCCTTCCTCACTTACATCATGCATTTATGTCTTTTGAGTAATTTGATCGATCATCTTACATCATATTAGCACAACCATCATGTTTATCGTCCAATTTATCATCATTTGAATACTCCATCTATCAAACGACAAAAAAGAGAGTTATTGTATCAATTTGTAAAAGAAGATACGTAAGTTATACAGATAAAAACTCTACAAGTCAAAACTTACATTGTCATTCTCTATTACAACATCATAAAATTTAATGTCCTTCATGCTTGAAATTTTCAATGGAGCAGAAAAAATATCCTAAAACGCAATGGAAAACCCTAACCATTAAAAAACCCTAACCATTAAAAAACCCTAACAACTGTTCTATAACATAGCAGAAAATAATAAAAATCAAGCAATTCTAGTCTATTTTTTTTATTTCATCTTTCATCTCCTTTAGGCACAAAAGTATATCTGCTTTTGTTAGGGTTTAGGGTTTGAAATTGTGGAGAAGTATGTGTTTTCTTAGGAGAAGTATGGTGGTGAACAACTGAGTGAAAGAATAATATATGGTGGCCAGAAAGATATAAAAAATAATCATTTGTATTAAACTTAGATAGGTGTCCGAAAGTGTAAACCGGAGTGTAAATTGTAGCACCCAAAATCAAAGGTAGAAAATAATTCAAATGTTTTCACCCAAACTGCCAAACCACTCTCATTGACTGGCCTACTAAAATCAGTTTAGCAACATAAAGAAAATTTTGAAGTCAAGGACATGGAGATACCAAAGAATTTATTACATTAGGATGTTGTGTTGTTGAAGTGCATTGAAGGAATTGCTCAAGTTTCTTCCTCGTCATTGAACTTTGAAAATTTCATCTTGTTCTAAGGTAGTTTGATCTATATGTAGTCCCCTTTGAATATCAACCATAACAAATGAAACATATACCCAATTACATAAAATGTTATTGTGAACCCACTAATTTCAGATTTGCAAAAAAAAAATAGGGAAAAAAGAGGAAATTTTCAATGTTATCACCGAATCTTGAGAAGTTGCTTTGGATAATAGCAGTTAATACAATGAAATTGGTATTGAAATAGTTGTATGTCAACCATGTGTATAATGGAGTTGCTTTTGTCAAAAAATGTGTCTATTACTTTGGTCTCTAATATAGTGTTTATTATTCACCAATGTAAGATACTAAAAAATTTTACTACTAAAATGAGATAAAAGGCTATGTGAGGTTTTTACAAATATTTACAATGCTATTTTGGCAGCGCACAACAAAAAGATCATCCAAGATAAAGATTTATTACTTCAATCTCTAAGGTAATAAGGTAATATATGAAGAATCAAGATCCGAATTCTTCAAAATTTCTTACTGCCAAAAACACATATAGATCGTCCAAGCTATCCAAGTGTTTCAAGCTTGTCGCAGTGGTGTGCTTCCTAAAGAAATAAGATATATTTTACATGTGTTAGTGGCTTTATAGTAGCATAATAAATAAACCACATAAGAATTCAAATAAAAAATAATCATTGATTGAACAATTTTTTTTGGCCTTTTGATAAATTTGATTTTATTATTTTTGACTTGTAATAAAGCAAGTCATTTACTGTTCTTATGACTTTATAGCACTTGATATAGCATCAGTTGAAGTTTATTTCTATTGTTAGTATCATTTATGGGTTCGCACTTGGCATGCATTAGTGATTGTATTTTAATATTATTGTTTGCCTATAATTATGTTCTTAATTCTTCGTAAAATTGTGGACCATAATTTATTCCACCATAAAAATAGTTATGGTATATATTCATCCTTTTATTTCTTTAACCCGATCTATAAAATAGGAGCCAAAAATAAATTTGGTTTTAATATTTTTTATAAACCTATCATTTATTATCCCTAGGAATCTAATGAAATTACAATTAATTTAGAAAGATGAAAAGAATGAATACACAAAAAAAATTAATTATCACTAAAAGTGTTAAACCCCTAATTCTGTAACATTAAGTTTCACAAATTAAAGTATAATTAAATTTTAGAAGAAGAATTAAGGGAAACGGGTTACGCCATTGCGTTCGTCTCGAAATTCTGCTTGAGATAGAGTCCGAGTCTGCGTAAATTGGGCTCCGTATGAAAAAGATATCCTTAAATTAAATATTGCAGCAAAACATGAAAAAGAGGAATGAGAAAAGAATAATGTTTAGCATTGTTCTAACTTTTGTAAGCAAAAGACTTAGTAGCTTATTTGGTTGGAACACATGACTTGCATACAAGAGGTACGGAGTTAGATCCCCGCCAGCGCCTTATTTTTGTTTTAGGGGAATGGCTTAAAATAGCCTAGTGTGAACGCAGTTCAAAAGTGGTTTAGTGTGGAAATGGGTAATTGGGAAGATAGATAAAAAAAATGATGAATATAATATATATATACATATATATATATGTATATATACACACACGCATATATATATATATATATATATATATATATATATATATATATATATAATGTGTACGCATCATGTAGCATACGTTGCGCATTTTTGGTTGTCAAGGATTGTTTTTTTTTAAATGGCCTTCCCCAATTGGATTTATGACAAATTAAAAGTAAGAAAAGATTTATTCATATATATATATATATATAAATATTTATATATGGGTAATTAATGTAAACGGTAAAGGGAAAATGTATCTATCAAATACGTATTTACGTTTGAATTGATTGACAATAAATAATAAAAAGAAAAGATGAACATCAGAATATCACTTTTGTTATGTTAACATTAGAATAACATTTCGTTAAGAAATGTATATTTAGATTAAAATGTTTATTCAGATTAAATTGACATTTCAGTTAAGAAATGTTCATTTAGCTAATGTTTTGTTTTAAATAAAAAAATGTCCTTTTGGTTATGATATGTTAGGAAAGAACCAATGTGTCATTTATGAAAAAAAATGAACATTTAATATGCTGAGTCATTTCTAACTCATTGCTGAGTCAATAGGATAATTCTATCTTGACTGAATGGTTGTGGTCACTTCTAGGGTTAATTAAGCGGCCTAAATTAATCCTAAAATTCTATATATACAACCTAGCTCTTAACCTAATTCACACAATTAAACTTGGAGCCGTCACGCTGCTGTAAGATAGCTTGGAATGGTCGCCGCCTAAAGCTTAAAGACAAACAAAGCTAGAACAAATCTAATTCAAAACTAAGAATCAAAACAACGTCTACCCAAAGGAACGCATCTCAATTTCAGAACCTCAGATCTCAGAAAAACAAGACCGTCTTGCGTTGTAAGTATAGTGGCTCTTTAGATGGGAATGCGATTAAGACATGATTTGTTGTAAATTGTAATATGGAATTATATCAGTATTAACGATGTTGTTTTATATTTGTTATTTGTGATAATTTGAATGATTGTGGTGATTGAATCTTTTATGTATTGTGAATCAAACAATCAACACCTTATGCGAATTGTATGTATACAGTTAGATCTAAATATATGCTTATGCAAGTTATAGGTTGCAAGTTAGATTTACACAAATATTTATATCATTCATGTAGGCTCTATGTATATATGTTTAAATCAATTGTGCCTACATGACTGGAATAGATCTATATTCACATGTTTTTATGCAAGTGAGAACTTATAATTGGATCCATGTCAAGATCCGTTTAGGATTCATATGAAAGTTTATTGTTAGATCTATGTTTATACATATGTGTTGCAAGTTCACACCCTTAAGTGGTTGTCAAAGTTATACATACAGTTTTGTCTTACGCCAGTTTTATGTTTGAGGTTATGCCTAGACCTATGCATTAACATGTTATACCATGTTTTATTGGATTCATATGACACCTATTAGGTTATACTATGTTATACCTTTATGTTAGGCTAAAACTATATGATTCATGTGACACCTATTTAAATAGGCGCAATATTTATACGCAAGTTTGTGGCATGTTATGCAATGTTATGATATTCATGTCGATTATTTTGCAAGTTCACACCTATGATATTCATGTTGATTATTTTGCAAGTTCACACCTATGATGTTTATATTGACAATGTCGAGAATGCCAAGTTTACACCTATGACATGTTTATGTTAATGAATTGTTTTTATGCCAATTTTGTGTACGCCAAATTAGGCTGAGTTTTTAGCCTAATATTATATGTCAAAATCATGCGGACGAAAAATTAGTCTAAGATTGTTAGCTTAATATTTAGACGAGGTAACGTTGGATAAAATTGGTAATTATAGGAAACTTGACCTAAATTGGTTAAAAATCACATAGGTGATTTATGGCATGTAACGGTATAAATTATATACCTAAATTAATGAACTTGATTAGAAATAAATTTGGGCAATGGCATGAATTCTGGATAATTTGCATAAATAAAATGTAAATTTAGACAATACGAATATGCTTAACCCGAGGTTGGATTGAGTTGTGATGTAAACCTGCCCGGACCCGCCATGCTGTCCAGTAATCACAACAATACCTACCCAATGTGAGAGGTTAAGGCATTGAGCCCAATAAAGACCCGAGGTTAGACCGAGTTGTGGCGTAAGACTGCCCGGAACCGACCGGCATACAGGCAGCCACAACAATACCTGTCTAATGTGAGTGGTTCGTGCTTTAATAAGACAATTAAAGCTAAGCTAGGATTGGTAGGGTTAAGTAAATTTAATACACTTAACCAAATTAACATGTTGACTAGATTAAAAGGTGGGGTTAAGTAAAGTTAATACACTTAGTCAATTTAACATGCTAACTAGACTAGAGGTTGGGGTTAAGTAAAATTAATACACTTAGCCAAATTAGTATGTTAGCTGGACTAGAGCGTAGGGTTAAGTAAACTTGGGACACTTAACCATCATAGTGTGATAAATGAATAGGGTTAAGTTAAAGCATGAAGGGACAATACTTAACCATTAGAACATGTTAATTAAACATATGTTAGGGTTAAGTTAACTAAGGGAACACTTAACCATTATAACATGTTAGTTAAAACAGATGGGCAAGGTTAGGTTAAAAGGGACACTTAACCAATACAAGGTGAATGGGTAGGGTTAAGTAATAAGAAATACTTAACCAATATAACTTGGTTTGTGATAAGGTTAAGTCAACGTGAATTACTGATAACACTTAACAAGTTTAACATGACAAATGAATGGGTTAAGTTAACTTGTATCGACTAATGACACTTAACCAATCCAACTTGACGAGAAAGAGAACTAAGTAGTAAACCTTAGTTGAAAGGGGCTAAGTAGTAAACCTTAGTTAAGAAAACGACGATTCAGGAAACTAAGTGGTAAACCTTAGTTAGGAAAACTAAGTAGTAATCCTTAGTATAACACGAGGAGGAGCGAACGCCCATCTGATCTTAAAGAAGGCTCCAACGAGTTGGGTTACGAAGCCCGAGGCTTCGAGGGGACGTGAGGGTACTCTTGGTATCCCTCTGTGAGAATGCAGATGATCCGCCTGGGCTCACAGAGGTTAAGGTCTGCGTTAGAAGAACCAAGGGTATGCCTTGGTTGCAATATAAGGCAACCTAAAGACTAGGATGGACCAGCGTGATTCGGCGGGAAAAATGGCCCTGTGATAGCGACCCGTCGTCTACCTACCATCTTGAGTCAGTCGAGATACGCATGCGGAAAGACAGAGAACTCCCAACAGACCATATACTTGCTATCTAGTTATGGGTGAGGCTGGCCAATAGGAAAGTGGGGCATAGGTGGCAGGAGTATAGTTCTCGTGCTTGATTTTCTTGGATTGCCTTTCATTAGTTGAGGGAGGGGTCAGGTGGGACCATAGCCACTGGAAAAACAGACCTTAGCATCTGCATCGGCAGATATCTGAAAGCTCCCGACCGAGTTCCGTGTTTCTAGAATAGCCCTGCCACGGGACTTGGGTCGCACATTTCAGGACATGTGCATCTAGACAGCGATAAATGATTCGCGACACATACGTGTGGAAAGTCTGGAAACATATACCACTCTAGGTAGTGTGTCCTAGACTAGGGGCATCGTTCGACAGGTAGCATAATCCCTAATTGGACCTAGGTGGCATAAATCCTGAATCCGAGAAGTATTAGATAAGTCGCATAAACCCTAGTTGAATCTGGGAAGCACTCGATAAGAAAACCATATATTAGATCTAGGTAATAAATAATAGATGTACACCTAAAGGCAACCGCAATTACAGGGATTGGGATCACATTATCATATTTATACAGATTACTAGTTGGGATACTAGTTAGGTGGTGCAGAGATATAGAATGGGGTGTGATAGTATATTCGGTTTAAACTGTCTTGCTTTGGTTTATATTAGTCTATTATTCTGGTACAGTCCCATTTTCCAGTTTACTCCTGTCATGAACTTTATCCTGTTCACATGCTAAAAGCCACTAGACTTACTCAGGCTTTATGTCTGACTCTGTTTTTCTTTCGTCTTCTTTTCTTCCGTTTCCCCCCAGGTAGTCAGGGAGGGAATAGCTCTGCTTAGTATGGACTGTTACTCTTTCCAAGCTTGAAGACTCTTGGATATATCGCTTCAGACTCTCTTTTCCGCTGCTATGGCTGGCTTATGCTACATTAGGGAATATAAATGTTATTTTATGCTTCTTTATTTTGTAAGACAGATGATACTCTGGTATTGGAAAGCAACTGTTGTACAAACTATTTTATCAATAAAGTAAAGATTTATTTTCCGCTGTTTTAATGTTTTTCTGTCTTGTAATTTATCTGCATCTTTTACCTTAAATGCTCCACAGAACTTAGTGCATTCCCTTTGTGAGTGACACTAACGGATGTGGGGTGTTACACGTGGTATCAGAGCTGAAGGATACCAGATCAGATAAAAGATTTGAAAAATTATTTTCAAAACGGTTTTTTTTTAAAAAAGAAGCATTTTCAAAAGAAAAGATTTGGTTTAAAGGCATATTCCCCAAAGCCATACGCACTATCTTCTGATTCTCTGTTTGAATTCTTGTCCCCTTCTTTCTTGAGTCTTCAGGGCTCCTGGCTTTCTGGGAGGTAACCTCATCGCAACATGGTTTCGTAAGCTTGATAAGACTACGATACCTATCGAAGGGCGAAGCAGTGCCCGACTTCCATCTATAGTCGCGGTAGTTTCACCTGCGGCTAATTTTCTTCCAAGCTTTGTAGGGTTCTTTGTGCGATAGAGGTAGCTTTAGAGAGAACTGTAAACATGTTACACAAGGATGGTAAAGGTGGGAGATGAATAATTGTGGCAGGTGCCCTAGGTAGGAAGAAAGACTGACCTTAAGAGAGGTAAAAAGTACATAGCAACCTTTAGCTTTAGACCCTCAGATTTGTAACATGATGGATAAGCTAAGTAGAGGAGAGATCTCTAATCATCTTAGTATATACGCTAGTATCAAGGTTAACATCTGTTTATCTTGGAAACGGAGGTGAAGAAGCTTCACAATCATGAAGTTAAATTAGATAAGGTACCATATAGTGAAGCTCAAGAAGGTGCGACATATAAGACTGGAGACTAGACACGAGCATCATACCCTTTTTCTTAAGGGTATATCCCTGATCTCTTTTTCTAGGAATTTTATGCATACTTTCTAGCTTTTAAGGTATATCCTCTAGGACGTATCATCGATCCTTAGGTAGAAGCCAATGGATGTAAACATGTATTTGAAACATGTTATGATTGATGGTTGCAAGTGGTTGCTCGTGAATGCATATACACATCATAGGCGCTAGGACAACTCGGTCACTTTCATATTGCATTCGCATATATGTATTTGTTTACAGATTGAACTCAATGTGTTATCATATCGACGTTGCATTTGAGTGAATGGTTGTGCACTCATATAGAAATGATATGTATCATTAGGATTGCATACATGATTGGACGCATGACACTGACATAATTCGCATTAAGGAGGTCGACTGAATCAGTATACCGCCTGATTTTGCATTAGATAAAGACATATACACACTAGGCATATAAATATGAAAGCATTTAGAAATCTTTTTAAGGATAATGAATGCATGTGATTGAATGGTTGAGTAGATGGGTGATTGGATGGTAGGACACATTCTTCCTAACTTGAAGATTTCAGGGACGAAAGCCTTTTAAGAAGGGGAGAATGTAACACCCCGTAATTCTGTAACATTAAGTTTCACAAATTAAAGTATAATTAAATTTTAGAAGAAGAATTAAGGGAAACGGGTTACGCCATTGCGTTCGTCTCGAAATTCTGCTTGAGATAGAGTCCGAGTTTGCGTAAATTGGGCTCTGTATGAAAAAGATATCCTTAAATTAAATATTGCAGCAAAACATGAAAAAGAGGAATGAGAAAAGAATAATGTTTAGCATTGTTCTAACTCTTGTAAGCAAAAGACTTAGTAGCTTATTTGGTTGGAACACATGACTTGCATAGAAGAGGTACAGAGTTCGATCCCCGCCAGCGCCCTATTTTTGTTTTAGGGGAATGACTTAAAATAGCCTAGTGTGAACGCAGTTCAAAAGTGGTTTAGTGTGAAAATGGGTAATTGGGAAGACAGATAAAAAAAATGATGAATATATATATAATATATATATATACACACACGCATATATATATATATATATATATATATATATATATATATATATATATATATATATGACGTGTACGCATCATGTAGCGTACGTTGCGCATTTTTGGTTGTCAAGGATTGTTTTTTTTAAATGGCCTTCCCCAATTGGATTTATGACAAATTAAAAGTAAGAAAATATTTATTCATATATATACAAATATTTATATATGGGTAATTAATGTAAACGATAAAGGGAAAATGTATCTATCAAATACGTATTTACGTTTGAATTGATTGACAATAAATAATAAAAAGAAAAGATGAACATTAGAATATCACTTTTGTTATGTTAACATTAGAATAACATTTTGTTAAGAAATGTATATTTAGATTAAAATGTTTATTCAGATTAAATTGACATTTCAGTTAAGAAATGTTCATTTAGCTAATGTTTTGTTTTAAATAAAAAAATGTCCTTTTGCTTATGATATGTTAGGAAAGAACCAATGTGTCATTTATGAAAAAAAATGAACATTTAATATGCTGAGTCATTTCTGACTCATTGCTGAGTCAATAGGATAATTCTATCTTGACTGAACGGTTGTGGTCATTTCTAGGGTTAATTAAGCGGCCTAAGTAAGCATAAAATTCTATATATACAACCTAGCTCTTAACCTAATTCACACAATTAAACTTGGAGCCGTCACGCTGCTGTAAGATAGCTTGGAATGATCGCCGCCTAAAGCTTAAAGACAAACAAAGCTAGAACAAATCTAATTCAAAACTAAGAATCAAAACAACGTCTACCCAAAGGAACGCATCTCAATTTCAGAACCTCAGATCTCAGAAAAACAAGACCGTCTTGCGTTGTAAGTATAGTGGCTCTTTAGATGGGAATGCGATTAAGACATGATTTGTTGTAAATTGTAATATGGAATTATATCAGTATTAACGATGTTGTTTTATATTTGTTATTTGTGATAATTAGAATGATTGTGGTGATTGAATCTTTTATGTATTGTGAATCAAACAATCAACACCTTATGCGAATTGTATGTATACAGTTAGATCTAAATATATGCTTATGCAAGTCATAGGTTGCAAGTTAGATTTACACAAATATTTATATCATTCATGTAGGATCTATGTATATATGTTTAAACCAATTGTGCCTACATGACTAGAATAGATCTATATTCACATGTTTTTATGCAAGTGAGAACTTATAATTGGATCCATGTCAAGATCCGTTTAGGATTCATATGAAAGTTTATTGTTAGATCTATGTTTATACATATGTGTTGCAAGTTCACACCCTTAAGTGGTTGTCAAAGTTATACATATAGTTTTGTCTTACGCCAGTTTTATGTTTGAGGTTATGCCTAGACCTATGCATTAACATGTTATACCATGTTTTAGTGGATTCATATGACACCTATTAGGTTATACTATGTTATACCTTTATGTTAGGCTAAAACTATATGATTCATGTTACACCTATTTAACTAGGCCCAATATTTATATGCAAGTTTGTGGCATGTTATGCAATGTTATGATATTTATGTCGATTATTTTGCAAGTTCACACCTATGATATTCATGTTGATTATTTTGCAAGTTCACACCTATGATGTTCATATTGACTATGTCGAGAATGCCAAGTTTACACCTATGACATGTTTATGTTAATGAATTATTTTTATGCCAATTTTGTGCACGCTAAATTAGGCTAAGTTTTTAGCCTAATATTATATGTCCAAATCATGCGAACGGAAAATTAGGCTAAGATTGTTAGCCTAATATTTAGACGGGGTAACGTTGGGTAAAATTGGTAATTATAAGAAACTTGACCTAAATTGGTTAAAAATCACATAGGTGATTTATGGCATGAAACAATATAAATTATATACCTAAATTAATGAACTTGATTAGAAATAAATTTGGGCAATGACATGAATTCTGGATAATTTGCATAAATAAAATGTAAATTTAGACAATACGAATATGCTTAACCCGAGGTTGGATTAAGTTGTGATGTAAACCTGCCCGGACCCGCCCGGCTGTCCAGTAATCACAACAATACCTACCCAATGTGAGAGGTTAAGGCATTGAGCCCAATAAAGACCCGAGGTTAGACCGAGTTGTGGCGTAAGACTGCCCGGAACCGACCGGCATATAGGCAGCCACAACAATACCTGTCTAATGTGAGTGGTTCGTGCTTTAATAAGACAATTAAAGCTAAGCTAGGATTGGTAGGGTTAAGTAAATTTAATACACTTAACCAAATTAACATGTTGACTAGATTAAAAGGTGGGGTTAAGTAAAGTTAATACACTTAGTCAATTTAACATGCTAACTAGACTAGAGGTTGGGGTTAAGTAAAATTAATACACTTAGCCAAATTAGTATGTTAGCTGGACTAGAGCGTAGGGTTAAGTAAACTTGGAACACTTAACCATCATAGTGTGATAAATGAATAGGGTTAAGTTAAAGCATGAAGGGACAATACTTAACCATTAGAACATGTTAATTAAACATATGTTAGGGTTAAGTTAACTAAGGGAACACTTAACCATTATAACATGTTAGTTAAAACAGATGGGCAAGGTTAGGTTAAAAGGGACACTTAACCAATACAAGGTGAATGGGTAGGGTTAAGTAATAAGAAATACTTAACCAATATAACTTGGTTTGTGATAAGGTTAAGTCAACGTGAATTACTGATAACACTTAACAAGTTTAACATGACAAATGAATGGGTTAAGTTAACTTGTATCGACTAATGACACTTAACCAATCCAACTTGACGAGAACTAAGTAGTAAACCTTAGTTGAAAGGGGCTAAGTAGTAAACCTTAGTTAAGAAAACGACGATTCAGGAAACTAAGTGGTAAACCTTAGTTAGGAAAACTAAGTAGTAATCCTTAGTATAACACGAGGAGGAGCGAACGTCAATCTGATCTTAAAGAAGGCTCCAACGAGTTGGGTTACGAAGCCCGAGGCTTCGAGGGGACGTGAGGGTACTCTTGGTATTCCTCTGTGAGAATGCAGATGATCCGCCTGGGCTCACAGAGGTTAAGGTCTGCGTTAGAAGAACCAAGGGTATGCCTTGGTTGCAATATAAGGCAACCTAAAGACTAGGATGGACCAGCGTGATTCGGCGGGAAAAATGGCCCTGTGATAGCGACCCGTCGTCTACCTACCATCTTGAGTCAGTCGAGATACGCATGCGGAAAGACAGAGAACTCCCAACAGACCATATACTTGCTATCTAGTTATGGGTGAGGCTGGCCAATAGGAAAGTGGGGCATAGGTGGCAGGAGTATAGTTCTCGTGCTTGATTTTCTTGGATTGCCTTTCATTAGTTGAGGGAGGGGTCAGGTGGGACCATAGCCACTGGAAAACAGACCTTAGCATCTGCATCGGCAGATATCTGAAAGCTCCCGACCGAGTTCCGTGTTTCTAGAATAGCCCTGCCACGGGACTTGGGTCGCACATTTCAGGACATGTGCATCTAGACAGCGATAAACGATTCGCGACACATACGTAGGGAAAGTCTGGGAACATATACCACTCTAGGTAGTGCGTCCTAGACTAGGGGCATCGTTCGACAGGTAGCATAATCCCTAGTTGGACCTAGGTGGCATAAATCCTGAATCCGAGAAGTATTAGATAAGTCACATAAACCCTAGTTGAATTTAGGAAGCGCTCGATAAGAAAACCCTAGATTAGATCTAGGTAATAAATAATATATGTACACCTAAAGGCAACCGCAATTACAGGGATTGGGATCACGTTATCATCTTTATACAGATTACTAGTTGGGATACTAGTTAGGTGGTGCAGAGATATAGAATGGGGTGTGGTAGTATATTCGGTTTAAACTGTCTTGCTTTGGTTTATATTAGTCAGTTATTCTGGTACTGTCCCATTTTTCAGTTTACTCATGTCATGAACTTTATCCTGTTCACATGCTAAAAGCCACTAGATTTACTCAGGCTTTATGTCTGACTCTGTTTTTCTTTCGTCTTCTTTTCTTCCGTTCTCCCCCCCAGGTAGTCAGGGAGGGAATAGCTCTGCTTAGTATGGACTTTTACTCTTTCCAAGCTTGAAGACTCTTGGATATATCGCTTCAGACTCTCTTTTCCGCTGCTATGGCTG